>JABSTQ010011561.1:0-266949 GCA_013358835.2 Ixodes persulcatus
TGCAAATTTAACTAAGCTACAAATAAAGTAGGAGTGCAGACATTAACAAACAGCCTGGTTTCTGCACTCCCAACTATGCACTTGGTGCTACTGAGCTAGTCTTGCGGCTACTGAGTACTGTCATTGTGCAGACGAGGCTTTTATTGCTCACTATTGATGATGATGAATGATAGCTGTGTTATTTTTAAGCGTGTGATCATAACAACAAACCATCACTGTTAATGTCATAGTGCTACAGACTGACTCAAATCCATCTACAATGCAGGTGGCCAAGTGAAGCTGAGGGTCAGGCCTTACAGCAGGCATTTTTTTGAGATCGGTCGGTTTCCTTCGGTCGTGGGTGCTGTTGATGGCACTCACATTCGGATACAGGCACCACAAGTGCATGAGGAGGTGTATGTTAACCGCCATCTGTACCATTCGATAAATGTACAGTTAGTGGTTGACTTCTTTTACCGTATCCGCAATGTGGTTGCAAAATGGCCTGGAAGCACCCACGACTCTAGGATATTCACCGAGGGCTCGTTGTCAGGCAAGCTGGCCGATGGCGTCTACGATGGTCTACTGCTTGGAGACAGCGGCTACACCTGCAAGCCATGGCTGATGACGCCCTTCCTGTCTCCGTCATCAGCAGCGGAGGTCGCCTACAATGCGTCGCATAGCACGACGAGGAGCATCGTGGAACGGTAAAGCCAGGCTATGCGTCCTGGTTCGACGGTTCAGTGTTTCGGTACCTTGAGGCACCTAAACTTTTTTATGTGGTTGTGCCTGAGCTTTACATTCATTGCCATTTTTATGTTCTTGCATAGTAGGCTACGGCTGCTCAGAAGCAAGGAGAGGAAGGCGTATCTCTACTACACCTTATTTATACTACTGGCTATAACCTACTGCCTTAGCCTGAAATGTTTATTCTAAGGTTAGCCAGCTTTGTGGGAATGAAGTAAGTCAATTCACAAAATTCATCCATTAGCCAGTTAACTCTATATGTCACATTAATTGTTATATTTCATTTGCTCTTTTCTGTTTGAACTCCAGAATAGAAGTTATAACTTTTCTGAAACATATCCTTCCTGTATGACTGGGTTTATTAACCTACAGGTTTTTACTAGCTGTTTATAGTTTTCAAACAATAGCAGTTAATTTTTTTTGTTACCCTATATTGCCTAAATGTAAAGCAATTCTTAGAAAAAAAAGCATAGCTTGCAATGTGAAAAAAAAAAATTACACATTGGCTTAGGCAGGTTTTGTTTTTAGACAGTTTCAGTACAGACATATTCAAGCATATCCTATTAAATACTGGTTATCTCAAACTGCATTTTCCTTGCAAGTTTTTGCAAAGAACATTTTCATTATATCAGTGATGGGATTGCTGCGCCATTTGAGCGAGAGTGATTACCCTGCTACGTCCTGCTACATTTAATAAAAATGTGAGGTATTTGCACCAACGTAGCGCCAAAACTTAATTTCATTTTAATAATACTGAAAATATAATAGCTCGGGCCTCGCTGCCCGGCCGGACCGTTACGATATGCTTACGCAAGTTTTCAAGTTTTCAAAACTTTTGATTATCGTCTAATATACCATACTATTCCATCACATTTCGTATGAGTGACAGGCAATATCCGGAACTTTCGTAATAATTTTCATGTTAGTCGTCTGTTCATTCTGGAGGGTTGGCTAGTGTCGTTGAGTGCGCTTTTCACCACGCAATGGTGTACTGCAGAGAAGCAAACACCACGAAGTAGGCATCGTAATTTTGCATGTCTTGCTTCTCCGCAGCGCACCCTGTGTTAAGGGGAAAGCACTCCTCCAAAGCGAGACGCAACACAATTCCTGAATACAACTTCGGCTCGTAAATATGATAGATTGTGAGATCCTGGCGGTACCTTTTTCGAATTCGAGATTTAGTAAGGGTACTTCGGTATTGCAAGAACATTTATATGTGCTCTTCTATATGTTTATTGATTTATGCCAACTCATTTGTTTAGCTATTAATTTCTATAGGTGTGAGTAGATTAGATCTAAATGGACAGGAGCAGTGGATGGAATCTCAGGAAGAACCTGAATGAGTTCGGCGGGTTTGTTTCTAAGTTTCGTAACATGCCGTTTTGCTATGAAGTTCTACAGAGAAAATGTAATTTATGTTGATAATCAAATGATAAGTGCTTTGTTTTTTATCTGATTTATAAATTGCAGTTTTATTACAACCTCTAGAACTTGAAGGAAACATCAGTTTATGTGACCAATGTTATTGTACTATTTTAGTGGCATTGAGTACCTAAAATAACCATTTAAAGCAGTTTGTGCTGTCCTTCATCACTCACCTTCTTGTCACCCTGTCATGGTGCTTCTCCACACAACTGAACGCTATAGTTTTGTGTTAGAGGGACTCCTGCTGTACAGTTGATGCTAACAAAGGTTTGAACGTATGTGAGAAGGCAATGTAGACTTTGCCCTTTAGTTGGACAGGCCGACAAATTAATCTTGACGTGATGTTTGCATTGGTATGAATAAAAATGAATGTGCGCTTATGCTACAGAAGTTCTTTTTGTTGCTCCATAATTGACTTTTGACTGCTCCAAGAGCTGCTCCAAAATGACTCAGACCAATCACATCACTGATATCATTAACAAAATCTGCATATCATTACTATGTTCAAATATTCCAGCAAAAATATAAAATATTAGGCATAATGCCATGTTTTCAATGGGCTGGAGCGATGATAGACATCACATGCCACCTGATTAGATGTTCTTATAAACAACTTCAAAAGGATAACAGATCTTGCTCTATTTATACACTGTGCAGGACGATAGGCCAGCTCAAGCGGAGGTTTCATTGCCTCCATGCTGAGTTGAGGATGCAGCCAGAGAGATGCTGCGACATCACTGTTGCCTGCTGTGTCCTGCACAACCTGGCCAAGACATACCCCTGCAGCATGCCAAGGACTGTCCTCCCCGAAGAGGTTCTCGTCGAGCCCGTGGCAGCGGGCCGTGACGAAAGCAATGAGGCTCGGGACGCCATCGTCAGCCAGTTCTTCGGTTGAGCGTAAGTATACCAATATATTGCACATGCTGCTTCGCATGGTCTTGAGTACCAGTGCATTGTGCTGGCAAGGTACCCCCAATGATGTAAAGTCGTCAAACATTACCTTTTACAACTTATCATCCTCTGTGATACAATGTTGATATATAAAATTTTAATACGCTGTATATGCTTTAGTTATATTCCATCTCACCCGACGATGGACTAGGGTTTATAACAAATATACCACATGGTTTCAAACAGGCTCGTGATTAAACCCGGCGGCCCGTAGCATTGGGCTTAAAGTCCATCGTAGGACGATACGGGGTATAGCAGATCTGAATCCAGAAATCTTTTGACAGTTGCAAGTAAAATGAATTTTATTTCTCAGCACCTGTGTTGGCTTTGTCATATGTAAACAAATACATTCAAACTGAAAATTAAAAACAGCATAATATGTCAATGTTTACTCTTCTCCTAGTTGTTTTTTTAACAATTTGATTTGCAATTCTGCACGCTGTGTTTCCAGTCCAATCAAAGTTTTTTGGTCCTCTAGTAATTTTTTGACTGATGGTAGAACTCTTCTGCAGCAGTTGCTGCTGCGATCGTTGCCATGGCAGCTTGCTTAACCCTTTCTGTGCACTCCTTCTTCAGCAGGAGATTCGCTCCCTCCAGCTGCTGCTGCCTCTCTGTCTCCTGCAGGAACCGCTGTGAAGCCTCCCGGCACCAACATCAGCTGTACGGCACATTCGTTGGAGCCCGCTGCACCGCCTCCTGTGGCAGACTCTCGTGCAGCACTTCCGCTCCCAGAGGGACCAGGCTTTGGATGTATTCCCCTGGAGCTGCGACAAATGCATGTGTAAAAAGTGGTCAGGTTTTGTTCTTGTCAGTACGAGCAAAGAGAACACACTGTGCATACTTTGTAACCCTGATAAAGATGCCAATGCTGTGCCAAATTTCTTTCATACGTGTTGGTGCGGAGGACAAAGCTTGCTAGCTAAGTTGGTTTATATACTGACGTGCAGGCTTGAGGTCGGAGCACAGTGTCGTTACTTCTTGCACAATTGCCCAACACATGGTGTGCTAAAATGCGCATTTGGTTGTGAAGAGCATTTGCATGCATGTGTTCATACACTTTCACTGCTAAAGGTTCGAATGCAGCTGTGTAGCTATGTGATTAACAGTTCATAAAATTAGTGGTCACATTTCCAGTCAAATCTCGTTGCACTGTGCACATTGATAGAACAACTTCAAACATTACAGCACATAGTTTCACTGGCATTGATTTTACTCGCACAGGTTACCATCATGGGAGTCGTTAACTTCACAACGGGAATGAAGGTAGTGTTTGAGCCAATTTTCCTAAGTTGGTAAAACTAGCAACAGGATGGTTGTACTGTGTGTGATCTTTTAATTTACATATTGAAAATCTGTTACAGTTAGCATAAAAAAGCCATTGCCACTTTGTTGCGTTTAATTTTTATTAGATTATGCTAAACAGCTTTACCTCCTGATTTTTCATTGCATGCCGTCGTATTTCATAAATTTGTAGCTTCGGTAAAACTCTTTCAGCCTTGTTGAACATAATGAGAAATGTGGTTGCACTTTGTCTTGTCAAATCTTGGAGTGTACTCTGGAAGACGGTTTCGTGACTTATACTTCGACCCGCCTTTGAGCTTTTGGGGTTGAAATAAAACTGAAGCCAGATTCCCGAAACTTTCTTACTACAAAAGAGCTTGTAAATTTATCTTACGACAAAGTTACAAACTTTCTAGTATTCCTGAAGCAAAATGTTCGCAAGTTTTGCGCAAGTTAGGGATTTCGTCGAAACGTGCACAAAACGTACAAACCTTTTTGCTTCGGGAATACTCAAAGGTTTGTAACTTTGTCGTAAGATAAATTTACTAACTTTTTTTGCCGTAAGAATGTTTCGGGAATCTGGCCTCTTGTCTTTATATTAAAGTACTCCGCAGTAATGCTATTCAAATGGCAACATGCCCATCTTGTTATCAACATTTGTCCTAGTCTTTTAGAGCCTCGCCTGGAGCGACAGTTCTGCTTCACTATAACCGGTTCCTTAGCACCATTTACTCGTCACACAATCGGGTCTAGAAACCAGTCACCTACTCTTCCGTGTCACCTATCGTGACAACCAAACCCGTACAGGTTGGGAGAGTCCTCGCCAATCGTCTCGGGGACGGCTTCGACGAGGGGCAACAAGACATGGGGGTTTGGCCCAGCACCTATGAATTAATGCATAGTAATTTCGTCTCGTCTACTACTTACTCGAGTCATGAGCAAAAACAAAGAAGGTAGGGTTCACTGTTCAACCAAGTATGTAAATGGAACTTTCATGGGAAAATCAAAATAAACAAATACTACTGCATGAGGCATTCTTTTAAACATTCAGTAACTGCGACATAACATTGCTGAAACTGTGGACTATGTAATCATGCAATTTTTACTTTCTTACAGTTTGGCCTGTCCGCCTCGGTTGGCCTGGACCATTGTGCTCTCTAAAAATGTGTGTTAATATTGTGTCCAAAGTTTTGGGTCTTCCACTAGAACTGTTTTAAGAGTTCCAGACAGCCTGTGCAGAACTTGTACATAAACTGCAATAAACGGTCTTCTGATGCTGTAACGCTGCTTTTACTGCTGTTCTTAGAAGATGACAGGTCGACTCCCAGCAGAGGGCAAAGGTGCACGAATATACAAATGTCCACATACACGTTTCTAGGTTTGATTGTCCATATATTATCACTGAAGCAATGCAATATTTTTTAAACTTAAGAACACAATGAACTTACCTGTGTGCTGTTCGTGCTTCTTATATAAGCTGTACAGCCGTCTGGTCTTCTTTAAAAGGTTCCTCCAACACTGCTGTAATTGGTCTGGGGTGCGCAATCAGCCCATGCCTGTCTTTCTGTTTGGGTCGTGATCGTAGCACTGAACTTCCCCATAATTTGATATTTTCGCTTCCCCACTTCCCGCATTAGTTGTAATTGTTCATCCAATGTCCAATTCCTCTGCCGTTTCATGCTGATGCTTGATGTCGCCTGACTCATTTTCGATTTCAGATTGGTTGTGATCGTCTCCGACGTCATTATATCTATCTTTATAATCCCAACAAGACTTCTAGTTATCCCAAAACAAAATCATTTGACGAAAGAAAAGCGCAAGAGAAAACGTGGACACTTCTTTCATGATAGAAGCTTTGTTTATTTCCCAGTTGTACAAGTTCGGAGACGACAGTACCGAAGTTCCATCGAATGCCGTGCCGGCATCCGTGCCGGCAGTTTCTATTGAGGTAACGGATATTTGCTTCCGAGGAAAGTTTTTAGTCTACATCTTGCCTTCGTTGAACCGTCTCCCGCTGCAAGGGGGTCGTCGGTGTTGTGGATGCGCTGCAAATACAATACACGGCGAACTGTACTATAAACCAGACTCCGCGATTAGAGGCAGTTTTTCGGAGAGATTTGTTTCACTACCATGCGATTGCGGCTCAAGGTAGGTTTTAAAAGTGAAAAAAAGAAAGCTGGAAGTTGATTACAACGCAAGATCTGCTGACATGACATTTTGATAGCGGTACGATCTCATATCTTTCTCGTGAAACATCACGGCACTCACCTAGGTAATATATTTTGAAGGTCCCGCTGACTGTAGCATTCGTTGAAACAAGTCCACTTCAGAGGGCGATGTAGACTCCGACTGTAGACTCTGTGTTGAAATGTCCCTTTCGTGGCACGAGGATGACGCATCCTCGTAAAAATAAATGTTCCCAAGCGTGACGAGCATCCGTAGCAGCCATATTGTCTGATGCTAGGTACTATTTGACTCCGGCGTCCCTACTTTGCAGGTCACGTGATCTAAACTTCCCCCTCGTAGGGAAATCCGGTTAACCGCGGTTAGTTAACCAGCTTCGAGCAAACGGGCCCAGGTGGTTGCAAAAAGGCAGGTAAACAGACACAAGGGATTGTTTTCAAATCTCCTAGAAGTTTATTAGACAGCCTATTCCGTAAACAAGTACAAACGTGCAAGCAATCCGTGATATGTGAAGATGTACAACGAAGCTGTTACACAACTGAGAGATTACTGAGCAAACAAGAACCGAGGTGATTCTTAGGTAGTTTCTATTCTCCCAGCAGCCGGCAGAATTATGTACCCTAAATTCTGCCGGCAGTCGCCACTCATTAGTGATACAATCACTTCATCGAACGACGTTTCATCGACAGGGGATGTTTCATAGACAGCTTAGGTTAGCTTTCCTATATTAGCTTCTCTTTTGTTTTTTGTAATGAGCCGCCCTACACTATTTGCGCGAAGTGACATGTACGGGTGGCACAGGTGGGGTAAAAGTTTTCTAATGAGCCGCCGCAGACTGTGGCCTCGAGGCGACCTGAACGGGTGGGCTGGTTCGGTGAGCACGCGCCTCAGAGACACACGCGCGACGGAATGTTCCTTCAGCGTGTATTTTACGTAACGAGTGACGATGAAACGTTAGTGTCGACGAAACGTATCTACAAAACGTGTATCAACGAAAAGTTGTCCATAAAACGCGATTTCACAAAACTCCGGGAGAATAAGAAAGTCAGTATTCTACCTGCAGTTCTCCCCTGATTGTAGACGGCTAATGGCAGGCGACTGCCGATAGAATTTCGGGGAAATAATTTTCCTGGCTGCTATGAAATAGACACTGCCTAATTTTAGAGGTAATCCGGAACTTAACGGCAGCGCACTTAAAATGAAAATACCGGACTCGAAATATGTAATCCGATATGTCAACACGGGCTCACTGCAAAACAACCACACAAACACAAAAACGAAAAGAAAGGAGTCTTCGAAGATTCAACACAATGTGGCACAAGCAGTAGTTTCCCAAACCGAACAATAAACGCATCATATGAATTCCTTGGGCTTTTTTGAAGAAATCGCTTGATGCCGATGTACGTGTTGGACTTTTCAAACACTGGAAGCCTTGGTGCACTCGAATACGTTGTCGTGGACGAAATCTCTGGCAGCCCCGCTGGTCGCAGCACAGCACACAAGAAACTAGACCGGGAATCAGACATTCCGAGATCGGAAAGAGCTACCTCGTCATCCGCGAAATCTTTACCACATGATCACGCTCCTGCCATTACCCGCGCCCAGTCAGCGGAGTAAAGGGATAAAAAAAAACTCCGGTTCATTGGTCCGGCGACTGCTCAGCTTCTTCCACGCTTTCAGCTTATGGAGAGAAAGAAAAGAGAGGAGTATACGAAAATAGCAGCTCCTTCAAGGCCAAAAGAGGCTGTCGTCGCAAAGGCTTATCTCCAGGGTTATCCCAACAATGAACTCAACAAGAGGATTTGTCCCTTATATCCCCTTGAAAATTCGACCCAAAGTTAATAGTGCAGTGGATGCTACCCATGGCCTTGGCCTTCAGGCAGGTGCCGTGCTCTGCCTTATCTCTAGCTTGGAGACTGTAGTAACGTGATCCTACCCGGAGGCCCGATTGACCCAAAACAAGCATAGCGTCAACTCTACTGTTAATACCGAGTGAACAGGACAGCTCCATACTTTCCAAGAAACTGCCCGACCCAAAATGTGACCCCCAAGTGGGAATCCAAGCACAAGGTGATCGGGGTGCGTGGCTAGCGTGGCGGTGCACTGATACACCTAGAGGTTTTAATGGAGAAGAGAATGCTCATTTTCCGTGTACAAATACACTTTCTGGGCATCGGAGGGTGCATCTTTCAGAAAAAGGGTGCATGTGCGCCTGATACACCCGACTACATCCTTTTTTTTCTTAGAGTCAGCAGTCAGGTCCCCGAAATCGTAGCGGGGCATATTAGGAACATATTGCTGAATGCGTCATGAGCCGAACCTGCGTCAAACTAAAGCACGACAGGTGCCATGTCTACAATACATGAGTCCCGTTTGTTCCTAAAATATTTGGGCACGCATCCTGGGTTGCCATTAAGGTTCTAGCCTAAAAGTATCTAAATGCAAGAAATTTATATAGCCCGAAACGAGCTATATATTGCGCAGAGCCCAAAAACGCGTGTGCTCGAATCTGCGAGCTCAATTTGAAGGCACTGCGTCTGCATATCTAGGGTTTAGGAGCACCTTTCAAGATCTACGACATATTAAAATGTATTGAGTTTTATTTTAAACAGAAAATACAAAAAAAAATATTCGACATCCGTTTTTACAGTCACATAGTTATAAAACACTCGTTCGTGCTCGGCTGACTCGCCTCATACATGATTTCTATGCTAAAACGGTCAAACAATTCTTCAGTATGGTTGATGTACTTACAGCACTCGTTCTCCCCATGAAAGAAAACTTTACATAGAGGATGTTTTGAAGAGTTGGAAGAGAAATCCTGTTCCTTAGGTCTGACTTAGTGAGGGACACGTGACTGAATACTCTCTGCACGGCGGCATTTGACAGGGGCAGTGTCAGGAGCGCGATGGCAAGCTCGGATATAGCGACGGAAACATGACTGCTCGTGCTTTTCAAACTTGATTTTCTTTGGAATATTCATTGTTCCAAATCTGTTGTCTTTGGTTATGGATCATTCTGGTTTAAGAAACACCTATATGTTTCGCGGAAAAGTCACCTTTGTTATGTCCGGTACTGCACGCGTTATCGGACCACATCAAAATCTGCTGATGTCTTGAGTTGCCTTTAGCGTCTTTTTTGCTCGGAAAGGATGAGGAGAAATTCGAGGAAATAAGATATACTGGTCGAAAAGAGAAAGAACCTGGGAGCATAAGATAAGCCACAATTAATACAAAAACTCTGTCTTCGAAGCTGAATCTTGGTCATGGTAACTCACTGAAGCTAATAGGTTCTGGCGTAACGCCCACGCTTCATCACGCAGAAAATTGCTGAAAGCGGGAAATCAGAATTGTGGACTGTCGCTTTGTGTCCATACAGAAGTGTTTTTGTACATCTACTCTAAGCTAAGCAAAAAAAAAAAATCTCCGCGTTAAGATTTGGAATACCCCCATATTAGGCCATATAGCCAACCGTCAAGTTCAATGTCAAATGTATTACATGGTAGCCCAATTTGGCTATTAATAGCACAACCTGGTAACCATGCACGCATTTTGTTGCATTTTCCGAATTATTGTAGGGTAAACTTCAGTAGCAGCAGCTGAGGAGCTTTTTAAAGGTCATAAAGATTACAGCAAAATGTGATTTTGAAAGATGTCATCACAAATAGAGTGCCCCTTTCTTATTTTTTTATTATTATATTACCAGCTTGCAAAATTTTCGAAGTATCTTCGAATGAAATTAGATTCCGTTTTCGAAATATTTATACTCTACTCAAAGCAGTTCGTATTATAAGTAGCTTGAATACTACTCTAAATACATTTTCAAATGGGTATTTAATATCTTATTTTAGATACGTTTGTAGGGTATTTTGCAAAACACTGGGTCAGATTAATGGGCTGCCAATAAGGTTTTTTTCTTGTCATAATGAGGATAGAAGAGGCAGAGGGATTGCTGTAAATTTATTTTTACAATCTGACGACATTATTAGATACAACGGTATTTTTTATTATATAATGGTTCGGGATAGCTCATCTTTCCTTATGAATGCCTGCAGAAACAAATACTGGAAACAACTTTCCAAGGAGGTGCTTTTTTCCACGCCTTCTAATTAATGACGTAATACCGGTCGGGGTCTTCCTCCAAGACAAGCACAAGCTGGTTGCAAATTAGATAACGACCACAAAAAGACGATTCTGATTGTCATATCATAGCGACGATTTTGTCAGTCCCACAAATGGACGAGATAAAAAACGAACAAGGCAAAATGAAGTGCACTGTACAAAATAACTGAGTAAAAAAAATAGCTTGGCAGCTTTCTTGCCACAAATTATCTGTTTTCGTCTTTTCCGTAATTTCTTTAAAAAAAATAATCTTTTCGGGTTTTTTTTTTGTAAACGTTCTGAATTTATGTTGTCCAGTTTTGTTGAAAAACAGTTCCTGTGTTGAAAAAACAATTTTTTAGTAAAAAAACGGATTTCTGTTCTGGATATTTGTAAAAAAAAAAATAATTTTGTGTTCTTAGAATTAAGAGTTTTTGTAAAAAAACGAAAACAGGTTTCTGTTCTGAAACTTTGTGCAAAAAGAGCCTTCGCTTTTTCCAGATTCCGAGAAGCGTTCTACGGTCGCCTCTGTCGCTGGAATATACAGGGTGTCACAAAAAAACAAAAAAAAATTTACACGGTCTTTTTTACCGCAAAAGTAAATCTAGGCATCGCCGAACGCTCATTCTCCACCCAAAGGTAGAGCTAGAGGTCACAACCAGATGCCAAAGTTTCAGCCCAATCCGATAACTTAATCAAAAGTTATAAGTGATTTTCTGAAAATTTCAATGGGAAAATGGAGCCAATTTTTGCCCGTTTTCGGTTTCTGGTGCCATAGAGCCCCATGTGTTCAAAAACCCCGTCGGCCGCCATTTTCCCATTGAAATTTTAAGAAAATCAGTTATAACTTTTGATTAAGCAGAATCAACAGAAACACAACAGCCGAATCGATCACGCACCCTTCTCTGATCACGCACCCTCCGTATATTGCGTTGACCCCATCGCTGTATATGGCAGCCTTACTTTTGAATTCGACTTGGCCGGTGACTGCGACATTTGTCGCATAAACACGTAAATGCTGACCAAATATCCGACCTACTAAGTAGGTCTTTGACGTTTCCAAGGTGAATAGTTCATATCTCTTAACCAAACGCCTCCAGAAAAGCCACAGTAGATTTTGATATTGATTTGGTTAGTCGTGCTAAAAATGCAGTATTGAAGGTTGATTTATATTGGAGACTATAAAAATATTAGATTTTAGTTCATTATTTAATTCTCGCACAATTATTCTCTCATTCCTCCGAACCCCAAAACAGACAAGGAGAGATGGCGTTCATGTAACCGCCATACCCTCTTTTTATAAAATTGTGTTCGATTTAAAATCAAACTACCCGATTTCGCCTTGACGTGTCGCTGCTATCACTGTTACTGTAACGCCCCTGAATAAGAAAGGTAGCGCCATCTTCTCCCTCCTCCTCTGACGCGCACACCTTTTATCTTTTATGTTCTGCTTTTTTACATCCGCGCATCGACTGTAGTGCCGCCTGGATCGGGCCAAGATAGCAGACGGCCTTCCTATACTTGAGTCAGAGCGCAGTCAAAGGCTGAAAAACACGCGCAAATACATACACGCAGGCTAAAAGCGCACTGTCACAGTCTACCAGACTGGAAGGATGTGCTCAAAGAAAGACGATGAAAGCCGTGACGTTGCACTGTCGGCGTTATTTGATTGACGGCATGAGCTCAAAGCTCATGCCGTCAATCAAATATCAATCAAGTCACTCCGACAGCATAGGCGTTCCTTCTCCCTCCTCCTCTGACGCGCAAACCTTTTATCTTTATGTTTTGATTTTTTACACTCGCGCATCGACTGTAGCTTCGCCTGGATCGGGCCAAGATAGCAGGCGGCATTCCTCAAAGGATGGCGCTACTTTACCGTATAAAGGGGCTTTATGTTACTGTACTGTGGATTGACAAGTGGCTGCACAATCTTAATGTCGTGCTGCGCAAGCTGCGCCTCCTAGACGCTTCTGGAAACTAATAAAACTGCGGGTTGGAGAGTGGGGCGCTCCGAGAGTGTGCGTCCTACTTCGATGTGTTAGGCTCTCGAACAGCACAAACCAAACTTGAACCCTGTGCCGGTGGTGCGCTAAAAGTTCCATCATAGCCACTTTCGTTGGCTCGGCCCGAGCCACGAGAGGATGCTCGCCGCTCGCAGCAGGAACAAGCTACTTGCGCGCGCGTCCGTGTAGCATAACCGCACCGTCATGCTTCCTCCTAACTTGCTCTATTTCTTTTTTGTTTTCTTTTTTTTTTCTAATATGTGCAGTGATTTTTCGTTTCTTTTTTGGAACAGTATAGCAGAAAATGTGCGACATTCGAGAAAGAAGGACAAGAGGGGACCCAAGACGGCTGCTGACGTCTAAGTGAAGTCAATTACTCAGCACTTTTACATATCCTTTTCTTTGCGAACGCCACCAGGCGGTGCTCCAGTCCTTAACGTCCCAGCGAACTTTCGGTTGATAAAAGAAGAAGCATAAAACGCCAATTAAACATTTAACCTCCAGTTCTCCAGGTGAACGCCCAAGGAACCAAAGAAGAGCGGGATCTGTTCAAATTTTTGGAATATTCTTGTAAACCAACTTGTCACCTCGAAGACGTTAAACCGTACAGCCGAAGCCCTCGCTAAATCCCGCCCTTTGTTGCCCGTGTACAATTTATGCTTTCAAGCACTACGGGCCTAAGCAAGCTCGACAGACTTGCGAAAACGGAGCTACCGGAAGTCGATCGGGACGCAAGCAGCGGCTCATGTCCTTAAACAGCTAAAGGGTCTACATACCAGCTTCCAGCGCTCGCCCTGTGTTTCCTCTAGTTCTTGTGTCTCATATGTGGCGCTGGGATTTCAAAAATGCATGTCCGCCAGCTCCTGCATTCACCAAACATTTTAACGAAGTACAGTAACTCTGTCATGGGGAATTTTGGAAGGCCTTTACCGTGTTGAGTGTACCCCACTATCCTTCGTTTAAGAAGCTCCGCCTTCAGCGCAAGCTCGCTGGCTACCGAAGTGCTTTGGTTGCGCGTGCCTGCGCGTTCACACTTGTGTTAGCAAGGGCAGAAACTCGCGCTGAAGGCGAAGTTTCTAGTCTCAGCTTAAAGGGGCCCTCCAACAGTATTTGAGCGTCTACTTTTTTTTGCGGTTTCTCCACGCTAGTGGTCCCGGAAACCCAGTGGACAACGAAAGAGTTTAAAAATATTAGCGCATCATATTTTAATTTGACAACTCGGAAACACCTCCTCCGACGGTGGCGCCGCGAGGTGCCGAATGCGCGCGCATAACGGCGCTCCCTTTCACTATACGTCACATTCACTGGGTTTCGTGATTGGCGAGAGCCGTCCCAGAAATTTTGAAGCGGAATAAAGTATGTCACACGTTAACCGTCATTATTTCTCTAAAAAGTCGTTTTTATAGAGCTAATAAAGTTGCAAAGTAAAGTTCAAAAAGGGCGAAAACAACGCCTCGTCGCTCATGCGCGCCTCCCAGCGGCAGAGTACCTCCTACTCGCCGAGGCAGCCGAGGCGGCTCCGGTGGCGGAGTTGCGGGAGACGAGCCTACCGCGGCTGTCGAAGCGGACTGAGGCAGAGACGCGGCGCTTGCGTGGTGTGTCCTCGTACGGTGCGACGCCCAGCTCCGCACTCCTTTTCAAGAATTCGGCGCTCAAAATCCGATAAGCCCGGTAAATTCATCGATGATGGCAACCCGATTCCAAAGCTACGATGGTTGCAGCGAGGCCTAATGGCCGACCGGGCCGACGGGCTATCAACCAAACTCGCGTCCAATTGGCCAACCGCTTTGCTCCAATCGCTAAACTGTTTCATTTTACGTCATGAAGCGCAATGTTTTGCTTATTTAAAGTTGTTTTCTTCAATATTTCATTTGCTAATAACTCACAAAATATTGCGAATTTCTGAAATATTTTTTTCCCTCGGTGTTCCTGCTTCCATGGAGCTCCGTTTCAGCGCGAACTTCAAACCAGTAAAAAAATTGTTGGTGGGCCCCTTTAAGGGTGAACGAAGTATACCTGGGCCTTTGAAGCGTGCGCTTCTTTAGCGCCCTGCAGTCGTATCACGCGGGCGCGCGCTTAAAAGCATGCTTCAAAGGCTCCGGTAGTGCAGTCCGCGGAACACGGTAAACGGTTTGCTAAGAGTTCCTTAATTGAGAATCCCCATTTTTCAGCCAGCCAGAATCTCGTTCAGCGCGACCATACAATGATCACCCCGTGTGTCAGAAGCGTAAAACAGAAGTTAAAGCAGTTCGTTCGTGAACGGAAGACCTGTGGTGCTTGTTTGACGTCAGTTATCAAAAACACGCAGATTTCCCAATTTCTACAAAAAACAGTGAAACATCATTAATGTAGGCCAGTCTTTCAAAATTTTGAACTCCGAGGAATGTGCTACAATCTTAGAGTCACTTCACCGAAGGCAGATGTCAGTGTTTTCTCTAGATGTCGAAAACCTCCTCTTCTCCTTGGCCACAAATTTATGATTGAAAAAGTAAAATCAGCAGTAATGGAACGAAGCATTATAAAATTATTTCAAAATCAAGTGAGACTAGGCCTGGGGGTTTTCCTTCAGATTTTAAGACTGTACTTGCGCTCGCTACTTGTTGATTGTCAGAACGACATCTGCAATAAAAGAGTACATTTTTACGCTCTCGGCTTAAATTATGGGCCGCTTCTTCATGCTCTCTAGATTCAGATGATTGCTATTTTATGCATTCATTTATGAATTGATTTCAGGCAAATCATCCCAGTTTGTGTTTGTTTTGTGTTTAGTTTGTGTTTACTGTATGTCAAAACAGTCTCTGAAAATATTTTCAGCTTGAATTTTATATGTATGACCTCTACTCTGCTGCTGCGACTGCTGTAGCGCCGAAAAGGGGAATGGAGCCTCGTCAGGTAGCTTCGGCAACTTTTTGCTCCTCCCTCCCCGACATTTTATATGTAAAATAAACTTCAATTCAATTCAATTCAATAGAAAAAAAACAGGGGTTTACATCAGCTCCTCGGTGGCCCCGGCGCTAAGTGAAATCAACCTGAGCGCGGTGGACGTGCAGGTAAAGACTAAGTTACTTTGCTGGATTAACTCCGGAAACCTGCGCATCTTTCGCTTTGTGGACGGCTACCTGGTCGTGCATACTCAGGAAATTAAAAGGCAAGAAATAACAGCACGCCTTCAAAAGCACTCGCTCGTCCTGAATTTCACGGAAGACGCAGGAGATGAAAAAGGACTCCAGTTCTTAGATTCTAAAATTATAAGTAAAAACAGGGAGACGTGTTGGATTTACAAGCAGAGAACAAACAAGCCGCTACTCCCTTTCAAGAGTTTGCATTCAAAAACGGTCAAAGATGGCATCATAAATTCGGTAATATTATCTTTAAAAAAAAAAAAACGGTATTCACACAACTACGGAGAGGCTAAGAAAACAAGTTCAACGCCTCATGGGCTCAAGGTACCCCAAGTGAAAATGGTGGCACCGCGACTAATTTTATCGAAACAACAAAAAAAGAAATCAAAACCTCCTACACTCACGCATTCTCCCATCAAATAAAAAAGCTTTCGGCAGGGCACTGTTACACTCTGTTCACATAAAAAATTAAGTTATCAAAAAAATAGTTGCAAAGGTGAACGGAAAACCAAGCCTAGATGAACAATGTCAGCGAAACCACAAGATGAAATTTGTGAAATTTGAGGATAACGCAATATATTTCATCCCACTTTCATGTGGAGAAACATATGTAGAACAAACAGGACGCAGCTGAAATGAACGCTTAAAAGAACATAAATACAAACTAAAGACCACCGGGGAGCGTCTTTTAAAAGGGCACGTCAATTAGTGCAGGGGTGTAAACCAATATTTGAAAGCACGGTAGCCGTCAAAAAGCACAGTGAAAGGCTGAAGCGAGAGGTAATTGAAGTCTTTCTCCTTCTGAGAAGTGGTGACGACAACGTAAGCCAAAAATCGTTTCACTTGACAAACGAAGAAGGGAGATTCCTGGAGGTGGAACTGGAGAAATACTTCGGAGGGGAGCGGTCTAGCCTTCGGGGAAGGCGGGTTGGGTAGACCTCGCCGAAGTGGTGGAAGTAAATTTGTTAGCCGAACGCTGTCCTTGTCTTTTCTGTTTCTTCTTGTTTGTCCTTCGTCCATACTTGCGCTCAAAAGCCTTCCAATAAAAACTTGTTGGCTTGACGAGGCCCCTCCCCCGTTTTCTCGGCAGGAGCATGCAGACGGTGCCAAAATATAAATACAAAAACAATAAACATTTCGCTCAAAGAAATGCGCAAAAAACTAACGATAGCTACAGATATAAAAAAAAGCACTCATATTTACGCGCAATTGCTACGACAAAATATTTTCAGCGAAACAAACACGCAAACAAAAATCGCGCAACCTGATAAACAAACACACTAATTTTTACATTAGTGAAAAATGCAATCGAATGAACGGTATAAGCAAGCATGAATTTGGTGGAATGTGGTGTCAATGTTCCTAAATTAGTGTTGTTTTTTTACTAAATTATTTCAAAACCATTGGAGATGAGGCCTAAACATTTGGGTTCCGTAATATGTTCTACTGAATAACACTCTCCAAACGTCTCCCTTACGAACGGTATAGTATTTTGTGTTTCGTACTAAATTTGCAATATAGTTAGTTGATTAGGAAACTATTCTTTCTGCGGCTTGTTGTGCATCTTAAAAGTAATGTATGATCATAGAGATCGGAGACTTCTGCGAGATGCACTGTATTAAAAAGGTGCTGCGTGTGGGTATCAGATGGAACACTGCTGATACTTCGTATTGTTCTTTTTTTTTTTAAGGACATGAAGCTTGTTTATGATATTTGCAGAAGTGGTTTCCCACACAAAATGGCTATAATTTACTTAAAAGGTTAATACAGCGCAAACAAACGACGGACTGGATGAAGGAGGACACAAACAGAGCGCTGACTCGCAACTAAATTTTATTGGACGCAACGGTGCAATCTATACACGCACAGTTGAGAACAAAAAAGGAAGAAAATCAGCCTAAAAACACAAAACAAAAAGCACAAAAAACGAAGTGTCGCCTCTAAAAAGACATACAGAGGGCACGCGTTTTTCGTGCTTTTTGTTTTGTATTTTTTAGGCTAATTTTCTTTCTTTTTTGTTCTCAACTATGCATGTATTTATTGCACCGTTGCGTCCAATAATATTTAGTTGCGAGTCAGCGCTCTGTCTGTGTCCTCCTTCATCCAGTCCGTTGTTTTTTTTTTTCGCTGTTTTAACATTTTAAGTATGTCGTACCAACTCGCCCAAGCGGCAATCAACTTTGCGCATGATTTAAATGTGAAGCTAGCAGAGAACTTTAAATGAGTAGTTTAATTTTTGTTGGGAAGTCAGAGCAAAATTGTTAATAATGACAACAGCTTTAGAAACTTTGGAAATTAATTTTTGATATATTTTCACGACAAATTTTCCTGAAATATTACGCCGAGGGTTTTGGCACTGGGAAAACAGTTCAATAATAGAGGACCCGAGTGTAAGGTTCCAACTAAAAAAATGTATTTATTATTGGGTTTAAAAAACGGCCTTTGTTTTATGAGTGTTATTTGTAGTGAATTTACGTTGCTGCATTAATAAAGTTCTCTCAAAGTGTCATTCGAATGTTGAGCGAGCTTTTCTTCGTCGCATGCGGAAAAAAAAAACACGCTAGTATCATGTGCATAAATTGCATACGCCAATTAGAAAGCGAAGGTCCCTGTATGTACCCCTGAGGTAGTACACGAGAAGTAAATGGTTCTACACTTGAATACTGGTTATTGATGACAGCACACTGTTCGCGAAATTGTAAGTAGGAAGCTATTAATTCAAGCTTGTTAAAGGGGGACCACCAGAAATATTCTTCCGCCTGGCGGAAAGTCCTCCTCGCCCTCTTTCTTTCCGTTTCTCTCTTGTATTGTAGCACGGCGAGGCGAGGGGAAAGGTCCCCTTTTGCGCCAGCTTCTTCCGAGAGGATAAGCCGAGAAATTCCCCATTCTGAGCGACGGGCGATGGGTGCGGCAGCAGCGACCTCGTGACTTACGGGTATCTTCAGCTCTTATCGCGTAATATGGTTATTTTTCGGCGCTCGCCAAGCCTAGCCCCTCGGGTGTAGGTTTTACAGAGCTGCAAGGCTGCGCCCTCGCAGTCACCGAATTTGAGCTGTCGAAGTTCTTTGGTTTAGCCCGTGGCAAAGTAAACGCATACTTTGGAGCTGCGATGCATCCCCGCACCCATTGAAGGAACGTTTCATAGATATTCTCGGTTGATCAAGGAGCTCAAAACATATGCGCGAGATATGGTGATTTGAATATGTAAGGATGGACTTACATCTTCACAAAACATTCCATCTTCAAAAAAAAAAAAAAAACGGCTTGTCACGCTCAAACGTGCCTCAAATTGGGATCGATGGAAAAGAAAACGATGTACCAGGGGCGGGCATCTTGTACAAGGTCTCTGTTTTTTAGCAGCGAGCGCAAATTATTGTGTGCGCAACTCACACTATATGATGGCCAACGAATCTAGATGACATTTATATTTACGCGTCCCAAAATCCACATGTGGGGAGAAGGCAGCAATGGTGTGTGTCGATACTAAAAAGTTTTAGTGGATCGTTTTTAGGTCTTGGATAACCGCACCCTACCACAATATATAAGCTATAACCTTTCTGTGAGCAATCTTTGTCGAGTGCGGCTATCGAAGCGTGTCGTGTTATAGTTCAACGTTGCTTAAATTAGTGCTATAGCACGGGCTGCCACTTTAAAGTATTTTTGAAGCATTAAAAATTAAGAAAAAAAAATCAAGTGTAGCCAATTTTTTTTAACATGAAACGCGTTTGTAATTTGTCATTGCAAACGCATTTTAGGTATACTGCCACACAGTTAGCACGGACAAACTGTCGCCGGTCTTTCTAATTTTGTTTTCTTAGAAGGGAATGATGTTTAGAAAACTGTTAATGCAACTATCCAACCTAAGTGGTAGAGCTCAGTGCTAGACAATGCATGTTGCTGGGCAGAAATAGTAAAAAGCGCCGATGTCGCGTTCGGGCTAACAGTGCCGCGTAATGTACGCATACCGCTACAAGATCAGCGCAATCAAAATATGGCAATGGATTTATTACACAATTTGTTTTAATAGATGAAAGGTTTCAAAAAATCGTCGCAGCGCCTTGATTATCACAGCTGACAACGATGTCACACTTATTAGCGGCTTTGGCTTGCTTGATCAAGTCGTCAAAAGCAGTCATCTCCGTGGTTTAAAAAAAAAGTGAGGTTCAGGCTTGGTCGGAGATTGCTACGGTTACACTCGTATGCTTTTTCAGTTCTATTTCAGTTTTATCTATCTAAACACCGGCGATAGTTTGTTCGTTCTAACTGCGGGGCGTAGAGTACCTAAAAGTTTTTTTACAATGGTAAATACAATTCTGTGTCACATTAAAAAAATTGTCTGCTTTTGCTTTAGTGTCTTTGAGACACCACAAATACTTCGAAGTGGCGGCCCGTGCTATGGTACCAATACAAGCAACGTTGAACCATAACACGACACGTTAGACTTGCCAAAAAGGGGTTTAATATTGGATTTTCCGCTCCATAGCCGCCCTCCATAAAGAATGTAAACAGCGAGTCTAGATTACATTTCGTTGTGGGGTACGGACCGTACGGTTATCGAAGTGGCTAAAAGCGACCCACTAAAACTTTCTAGTGTTTATTTCCACCCTTGATGCCCTCTCACCTCAGGTGGTTGTTGTGAATGTGTAAATATGAATTTCAAACATTTTGCTGGCCATCGTGTTCTGCGAGTTAGCCGCACAACAGGGCATTTTAGTAAATCGTTTTCAAAGGCCCGCTGCCACTTCAGGCGCGCGCTTCAGAGAATGCATCGAAGTGGCAGCGCGAGCTCCCGCTAAATATAGTGTGGCCTGAAAACATAGTCTGCTAAAGTTCTCCAGTAATTTGTGCTCGCTGCTAGAAAACAGAGACCTTCTACAAGATGCCCGCGCCTAGTACATCGTTTTCTTTTCTATCGATCCCAATTCGAGGCAGGTTTGAGCGTGATAAGCCGTTTTTTTTTAAGATTGAATGTTTTGTGAAGATATAAGTCATCCTTACATATTCCAGTCACCACATCTCGCGCATGTGTTTAGAGCTCCTTGATCAACCGAGAATATCTATGAAACGTTCCTTCAATGGGTGCGGGAATGCATCGCAGCTCCCAAGTGCGCGTTTACTTCGCCACGGGGTAAACCAAAGAACTTCGACAGCTCAAATTGGGTGACTGCGAGGGCGCAGCCTTGCAGCTCCGTAAAACCTGCACCCGAGGGGCTAGGCTTGGCGAGCGCCGAAAAATGGGCATATTACGCGATAGGAGCTGAAGATACCTGTAAGTCACGAGGTCGCTGCTGCCGCACCCATCGCCCGTCGCTCAGAATGGGGATTTTCTCGGCTTATCCTCTCGGAAGAAGCCGGCGCAAAAGGGGACCTTTCCCCTCGCCTCGCCGTGCTACAATACAAGAGAGAAAGTGAAAGAAAGAGGGCGAGGAGGACTTTCCGCCAGGCGGAAGAATATTTCTGGTGGTCCCCTTTTAAGGAAAGTGAGACGATTTATGCGGTCGAAAGCCTTGGAAAAAGCTACAAATATACCCAAGGTAACTCTTGTCTTCAAATGATTTTAAGGTGATTTCTTTTTGTGTTAATAAGTCATGTTCAGTTGATCAACCTTTTCAAAAACCGTATTGTGAGGATGTAAGAAGACATGGGGGATCGGTGGCATAATAAAAAAAAAAGGGGGGGGGGGGGGGGGATCGGTATCCGAGGCCTAGCGCACACCAGCTCGGAGCACGTGGTGCGAAAGCTCGCGCTGCAGAACCCAGGAATCCCGGGTTCGATTGCCCCCCCTGCCCTTTTCGATCTGGATGAGCATCGTATCAGCGTGCGCTCGTGTATTACTACTGCGTGGTGCACGCTAAAGACCACAGGCTAGCGGTTGTACCGCACAGGCTAAATTGCTCCTCTACAGCTTCGACACAAGACGCCACTAGGGCAGACTAACTTGCGGCTGCATAAACATACACACAACATGTTTTGGAGGATGTAAGAAGAAATACTTGATTGCAGAATGAAGGGATTCGGCAGAGCAGCTTATACTGAGAGAGTTTGGCCTTCGTAAGGAGACTTTGACAGTTTGGCAACCACAGCAGCGTAGTCTGACAACTGGGGGATGACTACTTCTGTCCGCCATTTTGTGGCTCTCACTTATAGGAACTCTATGCGATTTTTCAGGAATAAAGAAGAGAAAGAATTAACGCCATTTTGTGTTATCGCGAAATTCGCTGGTTCTAGCGGGCAGCAAGCTCCGCCCATCGGCCAAACTCTCTCAGTATAAACGGCTGTGGGATTCTGCTGTGTATATTTTGTCCACACACTTAGAAAAGACTGGTAAAATAGAAACAGGCCTGTAATTTAATCGATCATACGTGTCTCCATTTTTGAAAAGAACGATTACTTTCGCAAGCTGCATTTGTTGTGGAAACGTACATGAAGAAATTGAAAGGTCATACGTGGGATAAAAAAGACGCTAATATATTCAAAGCGTGTTTAACCAGTTTAATTTGTGAAGTAAAGTGTTTGAGACCGACCCATCAACGGCATGATAGCAACGGACGTTTGTTTTCGAGCCGGGCCCGTAAGTACAGTCATGTCTCGTTAATATATGGACCCCGTTAATATGGATACCCCGCTATATGGACACTACTTTCGAGGACAAACTGGGAAAATACATGCATTTTTGTCACGTTATTATGGACAACTCACATAATGGACGATTTTTTACGGGAAAGGAGGTGTCCATATTAACGAGACATCACTGCAAAACCAATAGATGATGCAACAAGAATAGCAGAACCAACATGATAAGAACAAACTCGTGGTGTGACCGCTTGGTCTTTTGTCACGGTGGTGACGAAACTGAATAGTCACTCCCCCAACACTCCTTTCCCTTTATAAAAAAGGCAAGCCGGTTGACGTCGAATCCGACTTGGCCTTCTTGGAGATCCGGCTGGCGGTGTACTTCGGTGGTCGGAGATGACTCTTGGTTGCTGCGGAGATGCTCGTAACGCGGCATCTTCCCTCGCTGCATCGACCGGAGGAGCTTGTTGGGAGTAGTCATAACGGAGGCGAACTTGGTCTGCGCGCCGACGTCGCTCTCCTTCGGGCAAACTGACGTGTACCAAGCGATGGCCGCTGGTGGCTTTCACAGTGCTGAGTAGGCACGTTTCTCCAGGGCTTTGGTTTTGACCCGCACCGCCTGTCCAGGACGGAATGGGTCAGCAGACACAATCGGAGTTGTCAACGAAGGCACTGGCACAAGAATATCAATACGCGATCGAATGGTATATCCGAGTAACCGTTGCGATGGCGCTCGCCCGTCTTTCCCTGGTGTTCTGCAATAACCGTGCAAGAATCGGGCCAACCGAATTTGCATGCTGCCCTCCTTCATTTTTTGTTTATCCTTCTTTCACGGTTCGCACGGCACGCTCGGCTAAGCCGTTTGGCTGTGGGGAATATGGAACAGTCTGTACATGTTGAATATTGTCGAGTTAGCAAACGTTTTTTAAATTTGGCACTCACGAGCGGTGAACCATTATCCGAAACAATGGTTCGCGGTATGCCTGAAGCCAGATAATATTGTGCGTTGCGGCGAAATAGTGGATTCCGCTGTGGTAGTCACCATGTTTAACGTAGAGTTTAACGGCGCTACCTCCATCTACTGGCTGTGCGAGTCCACAACTATTAGCAACATGAAGCCATCGACCGGCCCTGCCAAGTCGATGTGAACTCGGGACTATCTTTTTTGGATTCTGGCCAAGGTACTGGCACTTGAGGTGGCGGTAACGAAGCTACTTGCGCGCACGCGGAACATCTTCGCGCTACTTGTTCGAGATCTTTATCCACCCCTGGGTATCATAACAAAGTTCTCGCGGGGGCTTTCATTCTGGACGTGCCCCTGTGGGCGTCGGGCAGCAGTTTCAACATTGTTTCCCATGCAGTCTCCGGGATCACCACCCGTTGTCCCCAATATACCAATCCGTAGACCACTGTCGGCTCGTCCTTCCGATTGTAGTCCAATCTCAGTTGCTGGTCGACCTCGTGCTGATCGTTTGACCAGCCTTTCGGGATCCATCTTTTCACCTGGTGTAGAATGCGGTCTTCCGTAGTCTGATGCTGAAGTTGTGTGGTAGGAATAACTTCGTCGACCAACACCTCCATGACGAGCACATACTCTTGCAAGTCTTCGGACAACACTTGTCACGATCCCGGTCGCGGCAATCTGCTAGGACCGTCCACATTTCGGTTCAACTCTCCTTTACAGTACTCTATTTGGAACGAATAGCCACTTCGGAGTAACGCCCAGCGCTGTACTCTTGTGGCAGACGTGTGGGGTACGGCGCGATTGTGATAAAAGATGTCCACCAGTTATTTGTGATCAGTCGCCAATGTAAATGAACGCCCGCATAGATACTCTCGAAACTTGGTTGCCCCGAACACCAGCGCCAATCTTTCCTTTTCTAATTGCGTGTAATTCCGCTCTGCCTTCGACAAGGTGCGTGGGCGTAACCCCACGGGCTGGTAATGTTTTTCTACTTTTACGGATAGCACTGCGCCTATAACATACGGAGATGCATCGCATTCTAACCGAAAGGGCTTCGTCGGGTCGAAGGGTGCTAAGTGGGCTTGGCAGCACGTTCAGAGCAGGGATGGCTAATCGCTTTCTGTTCTACGTACAGATCTTGCTGTGGCCGTCCTTCATCGCGGTAACGGTTGACTTCGGAGACGCCGGCCCAGGAACTGCAACATCATGCTCCGACATCGTGAACTACATCGGCAATCAGTCTCGTTCCGGGCAGGGCAAGCAAGACCTCCCAGTCATCGACAGCGCTAGGATAAGGAGATATGCGTTGGAACACCACGCATCGACTACTGCGTCGGAGGCGGGGCTCGTAGCTTTGCTTAAAAGCAGTCCCTGGCATCGCCATCGCTTCATTGGGCTTGGCATCACGTTCAGAGCAGGGATGGCTAATCGCTTCCTGTTCTACGTACAGGTTAGTAGAAAATCCCTTTACAAGTGTGCTAGAGATGATTCTGCTGCATTGATAGTGCTGCGGAGCCCGCGCAGCTTGTGTAAAACTATTTCCGAGTGTTGGAAAGTGATTGCTTTGTTGTTACATCTCAGCGGTGATGTCGAGCTTAATCCAGGACCTGATACGGCTATGGATCAACTGCTTGAGGGTCAGAGGCAGATTGCTCTAAATGTAGAAGACATAAAAAAAAAATCAAGAAGGCTTTGGTAAACGACTCGAATCAATCGAAAACTCGGTTATTAACTTACAGCGATTGTCTAGTGAACTACAGAAAGCCCAGAATCATATTTCCGCAATAGATACGTCTCTAAGGAATCTGCAGCAAACCTCCAAGGAATTGCAGACGAAAGTAGAGCTCCTAGAAAACCAGGAAAGGCGTAAAAACCTTATAATCTACGGCATTCTAGAAAATGAGCACGAAACCCAAGCATCGTTAAGGACGCATGTTGTTTACAATGTATTTAAAGAGAAACTAGGAATCGACGTCGAAATTGTACAGCAGATAGAAAGATTGGGAAGACAGATACCCAATAGAGCAAGACCAGTTTTTCTGCGATTAGATAACTTGAATGAAAAAACCGCAATCCTTCGCAGCGCAAACAAGCTAAAAGAAACTAAGATATTTATTAATGATGATTTTTCTTTAAGGGTTAGAAATATTCGACGGAAACCTTGGGAGAATAGCCGCGTAAACAGAACCAATGATGATAAGTGTGTTCTCATGTATGACAAGTTAAAAATAAATGCAACTACGTATGTTTGGGACGACAGCATAACTGATAAAGTTAGGATTACTACAGAAAGAGGATATTAAGTTATGCAGTCGCAACCGATATGACGTAAAGTATTAGTAGACCAACGAAGCTTTCTTTTTATTAACCTTAATGCAAGAAGTATTATTAACAAAGTAGAGGACTTGGAACATATTCTAATTGAACATGACCCCGAAATCACGGTAGTTAGAGAGACGTGGTTGCATGAGCTTGTGTTGGATGATGAGATAGTCCCTCCAGGTTTTAAAATACTAAGAAAAGATCGTGGAAGCAGGGGTGGTGGTGTCGCTATAATTGTTAAGCGTGACCTTGTCTGCAACTTAATCGAAAACTCATCGAACATTGAGAGCGTTTGGTGCAAAGTGAAACTACCCAACATCGAAATATTGATAGGGGCTGTCTATCGTCCACCCGGTTCCGGCTTTGACTTCATAGAAAAATTAAATAACTTTTTGATTAAAACCCGGGCCAACAATCATAATGTTATAATTGCGGGAGACCTTAATGTACCAGGCATTGATTGGGATGCGTTAACGCCTGGAAACCAGGACGTCATTCTGGCTTCTGCATTGATCGATATGACTTTCTCTCACGGTTTAACCCAGATAGTGAAAGACTATACACGAGACCAAAGTGGATGCAAATCTGTTCTTGACTTATTCTTTCTTAGTGACAGCGTCATGTTGTACCCATTTGAATATAGTGTAGTACCAGGCATATCTGATCACTCCATGGTTACTTTGTCTTTGCATCTTGAAAACCTGCCAAGTACGTGTTGCGATGTCACAACATACAAACACTTCGATTACACGGATGATGTTGGTATATTAGATAAGTTGGAATCTAGTTATCCCGGTTTTACAGATTTGAGTCTTAACCCTGCAAACGATGTTAACAATCTATGGCTGAAGTTTAAAGAAATAGTTATCGAATGCATTGATCATTACGTTCCCAGAAGGACAAAAAAAGGCATAGAAACAATCCGTGGATCACGAAAGATATCGTACATGAAAAGCAAAAAATCTCGAGATGTAGAGAGCAGCTGCGCAAAACCAATTGTGAAACCATACGTGCAACTATTCGAACTTTGAGTGCCAGCCTAAAGACAGCCATAAAAAATGCTAAACACAAGTTTTATAATATTACAATGTCTAACTTCCTATTAACTGCACCCAAGAAGTTTTGGCGGTATCTCTCTCCCAGGAAAAGCGAAATCACATAGCTGATTAGTGATGATGAGCCAGTCATTGAACCGGTGGATATAGCCAATACGTTCAATAAGTTTTTTTTTACAGTATTTTCTAGTGACGATGGTATGGCACCAGTGTTTCATACGTACGCAAACATCCCGGCGATAGATGATGTATTTCTGTCATACGAGGGAATCTTTTCGCTTTTACTCAACATTGACCATTCGAAATCAGAGGGACCCGATCAGGTTCCAAATTCTTCTTGAAAGAGATACGCAGAATGGTCAGCCAAATATCTTTTCACTATTTTTCAAAAATCACTACAGTCCGCTGCAATACCGGATGATTGGAAAATGGCTAAAGTAATTCCAATCTTAAAGTCAGGTGATGCGTGCAGTGTAATGAACTACCGGCCAATATTATTAACATCAAGTTGCTGTAAACTTCTAGAACACATAGTTTCAAAGCATATTAAATCATTTTTAGCCACTCATTCCCTATTGAATGACAAGCAGCATGGATTCAGAAAGGGTCTATCTACTGTAACGCAACTAACTGGGGTCGTACATTTTATTTCTTGCGTTTTAGACGCCAGGGGACAGGTAGATTGTATCTTTCTAGATTTCCAGAAAGCCTTTGACCACCATGAGAAGCCATGAGAAGTTAATGACCATGAGAAGCCATGGGTTAAACCATGAGAAGTTAATGATTAATTTACGTCCGATATTAAAAAACCAGCTGTTGCTAGGTTGGATTGAATCCTTTTAAAAAAATCGTAGACAGTATGCAAGCATCAAAAATGGCTATTCAGATATGTGTGATGTTGCGTCGGGGGTTCCTCAAGGGTCCGTGTTGGGCCTGTTGTTCTTAGTATTTATAAATGATCTAGTAGGGGATCAAGAAGTGCATGCTAGGCTCTTTGCGGACGATTGTCTTATATTCACTGAAGTTCATGCGGCCTCTGATCAGGAGAAATTAAATAGATTTTTGACTAGAATAGATGAATGGTGTGCCACTTGGCAAATGTCTCTAAATCTAAAAAAAAAAACAGTATGTATGACAATCACTCACAAACGTCAACCATTAATATTTCCCTACAAACGTAATGGTACTTTGCTGTCTTGCGTGAATGAATTCAAATACCTTGGCGTCACGATCAAAAACTACCTAAAATGGATTACGCACGTCCATAATATAGTTAAAAAGGCCAATAATAGATTGGGCCTTCTCCGAAGATCCCTTAAGTTTGCGTCCGTAGAAACAAGGCTAACGACGTACAAAACGCTGATCAGGCCTTTACTTGAGTATGCGTCAGAAGTGTGGGATCCTCACGTGATGTATCTTGAGCGGGAACTGGAAAGAGTCCAGCGGCTTGCAGTGCGCTTTATATTTTCTAGTTATCGCCGACTTGAATCCCCTACCCAGCTTTGTTCGCAAGCCGGCCTTCCATCGCTTAGCAGTAGGAGAAAAACCAAGCGTTTAAAACTTCTCTTTATGATTCTTAATGACCTTGTTTTTATTGACAAAGCATCTTACATTACGCCTCACCAATTTAGAATTTCAAGAAACAAACATAGTCAACATATACAAGAATACAGATATAACGAGGAATGTTTTAAAAATTCTTTTTTTCCACGCACAATACGCGAGTGGAATTCCCTGCCGGAAAGTATAGTAGCATGTCAACATGCAGAAAAGTTCTTCATTAAGCGTGTTTCTAGATATTTAGGTAGATTGGCATGATCTGTATGTGAATGAACGGGTGTGCTTTGAACCATGTGTACCATTGTTGAATTGTTCTTTTTTGTTTCCACTCCTGTAAGAGTCCCGACTCGGGACTGACAGTATGTGAAATAAATAAATAAATAAACAAATAAATCTTAGACTGTTTCAACTTTCTGACTTTTCTTGAGCAATTCGTACAAGGGAGCCAGGAGAGTCCCCATGTTAGGCAAGAATTTTCTGTAATAAGTTATAAACCCCAGGAAAAAACTCCCAACAATTTGAATGTCGTTAATATCACGCAGTTGCTATTTTGTATTGAATTAAATGTAGGAAAAACCCCGTACTCGTCAGTCGGATAGAAAAGTCCTTGTTTTCGTCACGAGTTCAGAGGTAACTTGTACACTGTGGGTCATGCCCGCTGTGGTTAATGTTATATAGCAAAATCGTTGTTAGATGAGTTTGCGAGGTCCTTGCCACGAAGCGTTGTATTTCCAATTTTGATTTCTTTAATATTATTGTTTACAGACGATCGATTTAGGACTTGGTTAATCATTTTCCATGTCTGGTCTGCCTATGACATCGTTTCCTCATTGAAAAAATATGTAATTAGTTTTCTTTATTGCATAAGAGTTTTACTCAGTCTGTTTTGACGAGTCTCAAACCTTTTTAAATCGTCCAAGTTCCTGGTATTTATACATTTAGAGTATAGTTTATCTTTTGTACGAATCATCTTGAGACATCCTTGCCGGTTTGAAAAAGGATCTTTCTTGCTGTCATTATCGAATTAAAATCGCCGAATTGTAATAATCTTATATTCTTAATTCACAAATTTTGGCAAGCCATGCTCTTCTCGGAGACTTGGTTTGAAGATTCCTTGGTTTGAAACTTATACAAACATGAGGGGCCATTAGAAAGGGGAAAGAAAAAGAGTAAGGGTTGCAAGCAATTTTTGTTTCGCCATAAGTAATCAAATAACACTTGTGATTACTTCCAAATAAATGTGTTCAATTGATCAATAAATTACATAAAAAATATTCGATTACAAGTAATTTTATCACTTGTAATGAGTACCATACAAGTCTGCTCGGGAGTTAATGTTCGGTGTTTATTGGTATTTATAAAAAAATGGTACAGTGGTTATGAGTCCCATCATTACTTTACATGTTTGATCTGAGGTTTGGGGAAAAGCAGCAAAATTTACTCTCCATCGTCCCCTGACCGACACGTTACATGCCCCACGTTTCTAGGCACCAGGACTTAATAACTCCCATGGCGTTCAAGACAAATTAGCTGATTGGGCTTAACAGTTTTCCACCAACTACCACCGCCACAACATCATCCATGGCTCTTGGTCGGTCAGGGGATGTTAGTTGGACACTCCCAATCCATCCGCTTTCGGCATGTGCGGGGCCGATCCTGTTTTCTATTTTTTATGGCCCCCTTAACCAAACTTTTCATCTGTGCTATCTTGAACCTATAGTACAAGGGATATATGCGCCGATCTTCGCAATAAATTAAGCATGTTAAAACTGCGCTATTGAAGGAAAAAACAAATAAAGTTTTTTTCTTCAATAAAAAAAACTAAAGCACACAACCGGACGATCCTCTATAACACCACATTTAAAAACAAAAATATCACAGTGTGAAGGATTTCGCAATTGTACATCATTGCATACTCCTTTGACCAGACCTATTTTATGGAAGCAGCAGCTACATGTTTCATACTTCCAAAGCTTATGATGTATAAATCTTAACTACTTATTTCCAGTAATGATTGTTTGAGAGCTCAATGCTGTGGGTTCAAATGTGTTGCCCAGTCAGACACCAGTCGTACAGAACCGGGAGACATCCACAAAACAGGTACGTACTAGCTTAATCTGAGTTAGCGGGAACACGGGAGCGCATTGCGTCGGCTACTTTTTTTCTATATTTATTGATTCCCACCACAGCAGCATGTATTCCCGGTGGTGCGGCCCACATAAGTAAACAAGACCACTCACACCAAACATTTTAACACAATACACACAAAAACACTCAACAAAGTTTTAAAAAAGAAACCTGCATACCCCAGACACTTCTGGCATCGCGGAGCTCTTGAAACCACTTAAAAGCATAACCATGTAAATTGAAGATGAGCTCCCACCAACATAAAAGGTGGAGTGCCCACCAACATGAGCCCTTTGACCCCAAAGAGTAAGAAGGCATACAAAAGCTTACGGTGGGTATTGAACTTGAACCTGGCTATTTGCCTTTTAAAAGTTAGTGTAAAAATAAGAAATCATGAGGTCTCTTTTTTTTCGAAAGTGCGTCCATACCCACTTTACATAGCCGCCAGTTGTAGTAATCTTCAAGTTTGTTTCCGACGTTTCGCTCATAAATTAAACAAATAAAACGCCTTTGGACACCTTCAATACGCTTACATTTCATAGAATTAAGAAAATTCCAGGCAGTAGAAGCAAATTCGTTTTGAGCAGAAAAAGACATTTTTAACGCAAGCGCAGAAGATAGTAATTTAAACTCTCGCATCATTTTAGACACCATGGCAAGCATCTTCATTGGCGAATACACAGCAGCATTGACGTGCGAGTATAAGAACAATTGAACGGCCCGCCGTGCCACTTCAGCGCATGCGCCTCACTCTATTTACAGTTGCGCATTGGGCCCCTAGATGGCTCTTATAGCGCACAATGCCACACACTCCCATGCTACTACATCTAGAAAAACCCTAGTGTCGAGATGGAATAATTCCAGCTGAGCGGACAATACTTTTGGGCCGCTTGCGCGTAAGCGCAACCCGGGGGCGCCGGTGTCTCCGAGCTTAGGGCGTTGTAAACATGCATGACGTAACTGTCTTTTGATGCGCGCCAAACATGGGCACTCTTGCTAGGATCAAAGAAGTCCTTCCACTCCTTGTAGTAGATCGGAAGGAAGAGGCTAAAAGGAAGTACTCGCACTCCAGGACAGGAACCGTTGAGGACGACTTCTCGAATGCTCTTCGCCTTGCATCGAGACAAGATGGCTTCCTTGAGCAGAGTCGGACCAATGGACGCCCATTGCTGTGGCTTGTACCTCGGAGGAACCCGGTGCATGCAGTCCTCCAGGAAAGGGTGATGGCGGTCGAAAATTAGGAACCCATTTGCGGTCATGTCTTGTTCTTGCTGAAAAAAAAAGACAGTCGTTTCTGAGAGTATTACGGACTAATCCTCGGTCACACTCTTAATGCACCACACCAAAGATAGTCTACCGACACAGACTGAGAGTGTTTTGTTTTCTTATAGGACAGTCTTGTCACAAAAGGATTATACAAAATCTTTCTTCAGACATGTTCGACGAATACATGAAGGAAACATACATCGAACATATTTCAGGGCGCGTCCTCAGATAATTCTGTGATCGTGCCTGCAACGAACACTGTGCCTTTGTATGTAGAGCGCAAGTTCGACTGCTTCCTTTGCACGGGTTGTGGTAACGCCAGAACGCCGAGCTCTGATTGGCTCTGACTGAACGATAGTGGGTAGATTTCAAAGCAAGCTGCCTCGAGGTCTACCCCCTATCCTTCTATCAGAACCAATCAGAGCTCGGCGTCGTTCTGGTGTCCCCACAACTCCTGCAATAGAAGAAGACGAACGTGCGCTCCGCAACATTTATGTACGAGCAATGCTACCGCAGCTAAGAAGATCTGCGTTTGAGTGTCACCGAGTGCGTTGCAATCGATTGTGACCGCTCACAGCGAGAGATAACACACTGGCGCCATCTATTGGAAGGTCCCGCAGAACACTACAAATCTGAGTATGTATTTCTGATCAATAATCTAAGCTTTTTTTTCAGGGTTCAGATTATGTTTCCTAACCAGCTCGCATGAGTACTTTCGCTCTTCATATTTCTTAATTTTTTGCAGGTCATTTTTTTCTTTCTTCGCGGGCGCGAAAGAAGTCTGATAATATTTTGAGCGATATTTTTATAGACAGTTTTGTCAAATTAAACTTTCAAATACTGCCAAAACATTCAGTGTAGTGCAGATCAGTGCGGTTTCAGGGTTGCCCGATGCATATGACGTGACTGTGCCCGTGAGTCCTCTGGTCGTAAACGGTTGAAAGTTTGTTTGCAACGCAGTCGGCGTCGTGAACCCGTGAACAAGGGACAGAACCGGTCCCGAAACGTCGGGTAAACGTTTAGTAAATTTTTGGCTAGAGTCCCTATTTTTTGCTTGATGTCTATTCCTAACCAGGCAGAGGGCTGCCGAACGTTTACATATTGAAAAACAGCGCGAAAACCACACGGACAAAGAGAAGAGGACACACAAACAGAAGAGGACTCTTTGCCCGTGTGGTTTTCGCGCTGTTTTTCAATATGGATTCATACCAACTAGCCCAAATTTCTATTCTAGCGAACGTTTACCTTCCAGTCGATTAATGTTCAAGCGCAAATGTGTGAAAAAGCCATGAAAGCATAGGCATTCGCGCCGAGGGCGAAATTTCAGTGTGAATTACCTATAGGTATCGGCGGGTTTTAGCTCACCGAAGGCACTTGACCCTCCCAGTGATCTTGAGATGAGCACGATACCGCATTTTCTATTTGTCAACTGCGACTACACTTACAAATTTTTTTCTCATTTTTTGTTTCTTTTATGTGAGCGTTATCTTACGGCGCCGGTTATAACCCGAGTGAACTTACTTAGCGTGCTGACTTTCTTCACATTTCTTTTATTTTTAAAGCGAGCAACATTGCTTGAAGTTGCACTTGGTTGTTGTGTGCACATCTATTTATTTATTTAGTACATACTGCGGATTTTCAAGGTCCAAGCAGGGTGGGCGATAAAAATTAATTAGACTACACAAAACAACAGTTGCACATAAAACAAAAAAACAATTCTGGAAAAATTGCCGCACAAAAATAAAAGACGTACAAAATGTACACATATCAAAATCTAGTAAATCACAAAGTTATAACAGTTATATATCTGATTATCTTCAGCCGTTCTTTGTCCTGAACAGCAACCACCGCTTTGACGGTTGATCAAGAAAGTAAAATTGGTAAAAGAAAAAAACAACATGAAACCAAGTGTTGAAGCTTTTTATTATTTTCTTTTTTTCAAATTTGGGCTTTCAAGATGTGAGCATAGATAAGAGATAAAAAAAATGCGTTCGATTGTATTTTGTTTTTCAGAAACCGTTAGGGGATTTTGTTGAGCGGAGACGTCGAGGCAAATATAATTTTAAGCTATGCAACTACCAATATTTCGGAAAATAATCGGAGAAATATACATGTTTAAATGTTAACATTTTACGTTGTGTGAACTCTTTATGCGTCCATACTAAACGAGGTTATGTTTTTCTAGATTGTTCAGTATAACCAAGCGCGACGGATATTATGAATGGCTGGTTAAGTTAAGGATGATCTACGAGGTGTGATCAAAAAGTTCCGAAACTGATTTTGTAGCCTAAAACGAGAGAACAGCACAGTGATGCGCGCACAGCAGTCGAAGGCAGGGACCTTATTGTGTCATTATGCCAAAAGGCGTTGCTCTGTGAACATTTGAAACTGCGCTACACGAGTTTGTTTGACCACATGCACGAGCATAATGGCGACCTCTCCATAGACTGCAAGCCAAACCGAGAGCGAACATCAATTTTACGTAAAACAAGGCCAATCTAAAAGAAACTTCCGAAATTATTTAAAAGGCTCAACTCAAGATGCGGTGAGGTGTACGAGGTGTTCTGAGTGGCACTCGCGCTTCAAAAATGGCAGGACGTCGCTGAAGTAAAGGAGAGGTCCAACAAGGTCGTCTTACCGCTCTTCGTCTTTCAGTGATGATCTGCCGTTCTTGAAACGCGAGTTCCACTTGGAACACCTCGCAAAATTTTATGCGTTTTGACTCAAGCCTTCTGAATCATTTCAAAGTTTTCTGTTTTCTATTCGCCGAGTTCCACGGAGAATTGATGTTCGCTCTCGCTCTGGTTTGCAGTCTACGATGAAATCGCCATTGTGACTGTGCACGTGGTCGCGAAAAGTCCGAGGACTCCTAAGTTTTTCTTATGAGCTGTGAAGGCGAAAGCGCGCCGCCCACGACGTACTGCTTCCGTCGAAGGGCCTCGTATTTTCGCAGCCTGAGATGCTCTGAATCGCGATCCCCTGCGCCTCACGCTTTCGAAAGGCTTTGTTCTGCCTCCTAGCGCGTTGCGCCGCTGCTCGTTTTGCCCGCCGTGTGTTCAGAGACTTGACGACGATGGTGGATTTCGGTGCCTGCTTCCTCGCTCGCTATGCTGCGTTATTCCGCTCTCTTACTTCGTCTGCGGTGTACTTGCGTGGACGGGCAGGTTTCGCTACTGCCGAGGCAGCGGCCCCCGACAACGTAGGTGCTTCAGGCGCCGCCATGTTCGTCGGCGTCGAAAGGAGCAGAAGCGGCCGAGAAAAAGCCACCATGTTCCTTTTACCGGCTCGAAACCAGCACCGCCATGGGGTGGCGTGTTTTAAAGGGGCCCTGCAACAACTTTTTTACTTTTTTACAATGGAGAGAATAGTTAACCGACATTTACTGGAACACATTGAGCGACACCAGTTGCTTTCCCCACACCAGTATGGTTTCCGCCCCGGCCGGAGCTGTGAGCTAGCTCTCGCAACCACGGTTCACACCATCAGCAGTCCCTTAGATGGACGTACACCATGCGAGCTTGTCCAACTCGACTTCAAGCAGGCTTTTGATAAAGTTGACCACTCCATCCTATTGCAGAGACTCTCCGACATAGGATTGTCCGGCAACCTGTTGGACTGGGTAAGGTCATTCCTGCTCTGTCGTACCCAGCACGTAGTCTTCGGCGGGCAGAGGTCCAACACCGCAGAGGTCGTGTCGGGAATTCCTCAGGGTAGTGTCCTAGGCCCTACCCTCTTTAACATCTTTATTGATGACGTCACCCGGGACTTAGGTTGTATGCCCCTTCTTTATGCCGACGACCTCACCCTCGTGCAGCCAATCCGTCGCCCCCTCGATCACCAACTACTCCAAGCTGACCTGGACAATGTTGTCGCCTGGTCAAGCAAAAACAGACTTCCACTGAACATTGCCAAGTGCACTGCGATGCAGATATCCTCATCCAGGCAGCAGCGTTCTGCACTCCCCTGCTACAACCTCGACGGAGTGAACATTTCCAGAACGACCAGCACCAAGTTGTTAGGCGTCAGGCTGGACTGTCGACTCAGTTTCGGCACTCAAATTGCTGAAGTGACCTCCCGAGCTCGAAGGATGCTGGGGTTTGTTACCCGTGTCTCAAGAGGAGCCGGGTCAAGAACACTGAGGCACCTCTACACCGCGCTGGTGCTGCCGTACCTCGAGTACTGTGCCGCAGTCTGGGACCCCCCTCAGGCCACCTTATCCGCTTCTGTTGAGAGTGTGCAAAGACGTGCCGCGTACACTATCTTGCGGCGGCAGACCCCTCATGTCCCACGTTACCGGGACATAGCTACGGACGATCTGTTGGCACGTGTGGGTTGGAACTCTCTGGCCCTGCGCTGGAAAATCTCATCTATCCGGCTCTTGGCAACCCGCCTCCTTCCAGAGGCTCCCGAGGTTCCTCTCGCTCGGCAGCTGCGGCTGAACCGAAATGGTGGCCTTCAACCACTCTTTGCCCGCACTGACCGGCACCGGAATACCTTCGTCATCCGGGCAGTAAATCTGTGGCGGTCCCTGCCATGAAGCGCGAAACACATGCGCGTCTAAACTGTCCGATCCGACGAGCGAACTGCCGGAATGACGTTCGGGGGCGAGGGTTTTCGTAGCACCGGAGAGCGTCGAAAACCCTCGCCTCCGAACGTCGTTCCGGTAGTTCGCACGTCGGATCGGACAGTTTTGACGCGCATGTGTTTCGCGCTTCAGAGATGACAGCGGGCCTGAAGGAGAAAGAAGATATCAAACCCATCTGCAGGGGGCAATACCGCACTTGCGGTCCTAAGCGGCACGCAACAGAGTGTTGTTTTGTTTGTTGTTGTTTGTTGTTTCTCTCTCTCTTTTTTTTTTTGTCGCTCATGTAACTGCGGCACCGCAGACCTCCTGGTATGGGCCCCTCGCCTTGTGTGGTGTCGCAACTCTTTCCGAGTTGAATAAATATTATTATTATTATTTACTGGTTTTTAATTTGCACCGAACCTGAGCGCACTAAACGAAGTGACTTAATGAAACTTTTCTTTTCCCGAATTTCGCTTTATTTTAAAAGTAGTAGGCAAACTAAAATTACAAAAACAAGCAAAAAATAACCTCCTGCATGACGTCTTTGGCCACTTGAGTGGCCATGAACTAGAGGAGGGATAGTGAGCTCAGCGAACGCTCACGGCTGCCGCACTCCGTGTCGACAGCTCGAGAGGGCGCCACTAAAGCATGTTCTGAATAGGCTGTATCAAGCGGGCAGCCAGGGCGGCTCGCATTGCATTTGCTGCTCGATTAAACAATAATTCGGTGTGACACTTCATTAGCAACAAACGACAGCAAACACGGGGTAAAAATCAGTTCAGAACGGGAACCACTTCGCGCTGCCATACCGCGAAACGGCCAAACAGCGAGCCAAACCTGCGCCGAAGGCCTTCGGAACGCTCGGAACCGGTCGGATCCTCGAGTCCGTAAATGACCGCAGCACCGCCGCGTACATCCGGGACCTTTTTACGCTCGCCGCTTGTCGGAGCCTGATCCCACTATTTCTTTCTAGTATGCGCCACCTTTTTTACCGCTTGGTGGCGGGTATGTCGACGGGTCATTTCTGGTTTCCGCACTTTATAAACTGCATTTGTTTCTTTTCTGATGTAAAATACTGAATAAAAACTACTTTCTTAAATAATTGAAACGGTTCGCGCAACTTATATTTTATATTTCGACTAAAATGAAGCTTTCAGCGGCTCTGACCAGTAGTGAGACCAGGACCAAATACTTCACATTTCGCGCGCTTTGGTACCGTGGGTCGCCCCGTAGGTGAAGGAGGTTTCTGCGTCGTCCGGTTAAAATATGACGCACTGATATTTAGTTACTCTCTTCGTGCCCGCTGGCTTGCCCGAACCCCAAGAGACGTAAAACCGCAAAAAAATGTAGACGCTTAAATATGATTGCAGGACCCCTTTAAGGCTATGACGCGCGCCAGCCAATTAGAGCCTCGTTCCTCACAACTATGACACGCGCCAGCCAATGGGAGCCTATCCATCAAATCGCTGCTACAGACTACAGGCTTCGCTCATTGGGACAGGGGAATTCAGGTGCCGTTTTGTGCAGCTTCAAAAGTTGACAACGCCGGTTAATTCGCTCCATGGGACAGTTGATGCTTTTGTACTAAAACTCGTGAAGTGCAGCTCCAAATGTTCATAGAGCAACGCCCTTTTGCATAACGTAACACGAAGGTCTTTTCCTTCGACGGCTGCCCGCGCATCAAATGTGCTGCCCTTTTATGCCACAAAATCAACCTCGGACATTTTTGATTGCACCTCGTATGTATAGAATTCAAACTTCTTTCTGAGATAATCAAGCAGGTAAACTGTTAGGGTGCGCTTTGCATGATAACTTTTAAATGTGACTTTGGCACCAGGGTTGGGTTTTATACCGGGTACCGACAATCTAGAGGAAAACTTTTTTTTTCTACCGAAATTTGCTCGTAAGAATGGTACACCGAGTACGGACTATAGTCAAGTAAATACGACACCAACGTTATTCGCCATAATTTGCGTTAGCCATCGATAAGCGGTTCAATATTAGAGTTTTAGTATATCGTTCCGGTACCTCCGATGTTGATACAATGCATGTGAAAAGGCGTTGGCGGAGTATTTGGTATCGTTATCAGAGTCGTGAGAACGATCTGCTAAAGCTCTCTATAATAGGAAAGTCAAAAGCGGTGTCTCCTCACCGTCGGCGTCTGGGAGACACAGTTGTGGAGGTCTTCCAGCGACCGCAGCACTACTATATCCAGGTCCAGATAGACGCCTCCGTACTTGTAGACCACCGCCAATCGCAGAACGTCGGCCAGATGAACCGCACGGTGAGGACTTGAACGCAGGGCACCAGAGAAATCCCAAGAACTGAGCGGTGTCCCTTCTAACACTTCAGATGGCTGAAACAAAAATGAGATGGTCCTTAAATAAAGCTTTTGCTTGGTGTCCAAATCGTATCTTCTAGATGTTTTGGGCCCTCTTCTAAACCTTATCAAACAGCTTTGGCGGGCGCTTTTTTTGAGGGGGGGGGGGGGGGGCATGAAGTGTGTGCTTGAATCGGCGTTGAAGAGCTTCAACTCCGGAGTTGGAATCCTTCCAGAATCATTCCGCACTTTGGCAACCCCGGAATGAAATGGGAATTGAATTAGCTAGCAGATTGACAAAGTGGCTTTTGAAACGGCATCATTGCATTGAAGGGGACTGACGGTTTGATTGTCTCACCGGCACATGCTTCTTCGAGGACGGAAGAGGCGCGTCCCCAATGAAGCAACCAAATGAGTATATGATTTAGACGAACAAAACGTCGTTTCTGGTGCCGCACGACCCTACAAAGCTGCTTTTGTAACCATGTACTACAATTAGCATGTAGCCTTTAACAAGCAGATCTTCTAGTATTTGCGTAGAAAACAAATAAATAAGTGGACCGAACATGATAAGAAATCGCAAGAATCGCACGCCAAACACAAAAGTACGCCTTTTAAGGCAGGTCCCACAATATCGGTCCCTCGTGTCACCGTAACAATTGCACTTTATCGTCGGTTTTGTGGGCTTGCGACAGTGCCAAGAGATTTTGGGCAGGTATACGTGTATACGCAGCAGCATCGCTTCTGACAGCGTACTAGCAGATGCTGTTGTGCAGGTATTCGAAGCAGAAAGTAAGACAGCTTCTTCGTGCATCAGACATAAACTAGACATTTTTAAGGCCTCATCAAACAAGCAACATCCTGACCATGTATCTTTGGAAGGTATACGGTTCGTTTGCGAGGATAGTGGGTGGTGTTAAATTCTGGCGTGTTGCGAGCTTTTGACGTTTGATCGCGCGATCGATGTCTGCGGTAACACCAAGTGCAACGAAGCGCTTTTTGCAACCACCGCTCTGCTTAGGAGAACGAGTGCTTCGGGGAAGCATTTGCCATACTTTTGCGGTTGCTTCTGCTTTTCACACTTTCACCTGTAACACAACACAGCTATCAAGAACAATATTTTCACTTTAGGAAATATTTAAAATAATAATATGAGTGGGAATGGGCCCATTTTCTCCATTCCTGTACTCTTAGAAAAAAACTTGTAAATTGTTCGTAACTGCAGCTGTTAATACCTTTTTGGACCGCTACTATACCTTATTACTATAGCCATTTACTACATGAAACGCGCGATAAGTAGTAATACTTTTGTAACTGCAGCAATTACGACCTTTTTTTGACCATTATTACGGTTGAGTAGCTATTTATTAGCTCAAACAAGCCGCAGGTAGCAACTGCAGCTGCTATGCGGGGAAGCGAGAACATGGCTTCTGGGAATTTACGAGAACACTCAGTTTTAGTCACAAATAATTACTGTGTCTGCCGCTACTTCTTAGTAAACGATACATCACTTGGAAGGTTCAGCAACAATCCTTGTATAACAATATTTGTGCGAAAGCAAAACCAAATTTGTAACATCACTCGCAGACGAGTACCAACCGACTAATTTTAAATGATCCGTAGAAAAGTCGCATGGGTAGCCGTTGGCGGCTGTGACTGGATTAGCGTGTCGTCGTGTGAGTGTTTGGCATGTGTCTTCTAATTCCTTGCCGGTGTTAAATGTATAATTTGTGCCCATATGTGCATTTAAGCAGCGTGAAAATAAAATATATAAGCAATAATCGTTCTTCGTTTCTTGAAATTTTGAATTTGACGTTAACTAGCGCCGCCTGTGTTCGAGATTTTGAGAGCGACTTTTGTTACCGAGCATCTTTAATAACTCCGTCGTTATTACGGTGTAGATAGACAAAGGTGAAAGAGTCTTACCCTTTTTTGCCAGGAGGTAGGTACTTTCCTTTATAAGGGTAAAAACAGGTGCTGCTTAGAGGTAGTAGCAGTTATTTGGTTTTGTGAAATTTAGTGCCAGCTACTGGATAAAGCTAGAGACAGATACTAGGCTCTATTGATGAAGTTAGTGACCGTTACTAGCTTCTTGACCTAGTAATGTTACTAACTTGGCCGATACTAACAGCAGTTACTAAGAGCCTAGTGAACGCTGTGACAAGCAGTTACTAAACTTTTTGTCAGTAAGTATACTGCGAACTTTTTTTATCTAAGAGTGTGGGAGCTGAAAAAAAAATGGAATTGCCAGAAACTCCCTTGGAATGAAGTTGAAATAGAATGGGGGGTGCCCATTCCTCGACACTGGGTAGGATCCAAGTTCTCGTCGAAACCTGACGCAGCTCACGTTTCCCGTTACGAGCTCAGTCGAGCTCAGGCCGAACTCTGGCGTTGCGTTCTTGTCTAATACATGCTCATAGTATGTGCACAAGCAATGGCGAGCTCGGATCATTGCCGCAGCAGTAACTAGGTGACGCGCACATGTGAGAATGGACTCTATTAGGAAGGCTTACATGAGCAAGAAGAGGGCAAGTGATAAGGAGAAAAAACGAAATTTTGGAATACCTTTGTTGCAAAGTTAGTTTAATAGCATCGATACATTCTGATATAATTAACTTGAAGCAAAAACAAAAATTCATAAACTCAGAAATTAAGGTCTCAGACGTTTTCACCTTCCGTCTCATGGCTGCCTCCATATTGGAATCGCGTGACGCGGGCGCCATTCGCTGACTTTAGCTCTTTTCTTCGCTCGCCCGTCGCGCCTTGGCAAATGGGTTGCGTCCGTATTTTTGACGCTTTTCACCGCGTTTCCATTTCGACTCTCTACAATTTCATCCGATGCTTTTCGATACTACACAATTTTTGTTTAATTACTATTACATAACGTTTAAAGTTAATTTTGTAACAAGTTTCACGTATTTTGAAAGTTAGCGTGGCCTACACGTGTAACACTGAACATGAATCAGCGTTAGCACCGAGGCAAGTTCAGTACATAGATGGCCTTAAGAGAGCAAAAGAGTTAAAAAACCACTTATGCTAACGTAAGGATTCTTCAATGACAGTAGCGGAACATTCCCAATAAAGAGTGCAATGTACATTTATGACCGCTCATAAACCACACGAAAAAAGCATGGCATCCCTTCCGCTCTCTATATTTTATACAAAGCATCGGTGCTCGAAAATAGTTTGTCTGTATATACTGGGATGTCGGCGTTGCCTGTTTGCATGGCATAAACACACGTGACCAAAACGCTATAGTTCTGTATCAGGTCCTTCAGGAAAGTTGAAGCAAGACAGAGGTGGGCCCCGACACGCGTACACTATATAGTAATAATAATACTTGATTTCCTCTCCAGGGAGCGGAGGGACAAGGACAAAAAGCTGCATTCAGCAACTTGACGAGATCCCTGCCCCGATACGAGCGGCAGTGAGAGCAGTGATGACATGTTTCATGATCACTCATTAAAAAAAAATGAAATAACAAATACAAATTTACACACACACAATAAAATGAAGCAGTGGTCAACCAAAAAAAAAAAACGTGTGGTTTAAAATTTGTTAGTCAGAGCCAGTGAACGTCATAAACAGGGACATTATGTGGGACTTGGTGGCAACTTCAGGCATGACGTGATATTGACTCAATTCGTTTAGTAAGTGAGGTAGATTGTGTCTCGTTGATTGATGTCGATGTTGTATGAGATGTAGACACAAACCATGGTTCTGCATGTCGTGTTTATGACTTGTGAGATGTTTGTTTAGATTTAAAAAAAAAAATGAATTATAAAGGTGTTGTCTGCGAGTAGGGCAGATCTGTAAATGCACGCGAGTCTGAGTTTGTAAAGCAAAGATATATTTAGGATGTTTACCTGCTGAAAATAATTAGCAGCGCTCTCCTTCCACGCGAGATTTGCTAATATTCTAATTGATTTTTTCTGTGCCCGAATGAGGTTAAGTACGTTATTTTTGTAGTTGTACCCCATATGGGATGACAATATGTTAGGTGAGGAACAACAAGAGCATTGTATAACAGTTTTTTAATACTGCATGGTAGGCTGTATCTATGTTTATTTATCCGCCCATTTATTCTATTTATTTTGTACGGATGTGATTATAATAAATGTCCCATGTGAGGTGTTCGGTAAAATAAACTCCCAAGGATTTTATTTCACTTACAACTTCTATTTTCTGGTTGTCTATATGAAGATATGTTGGCATACAAATTAATTTATTTCTGGGTCTAAAGAAAATCGCTTTGGTCTTATTAGGGTTTATTTGCCGACAATGTGCGTGTATGTATCTTTGCGAATTTCTAAAAAATCTATTTGCTTCTGAAACTATCTCAGTCGGGTCAGTACCAGTAATAAGAAAAGTCATATCATCAGCATAGGCTATTATTTTCGGTCATGTCATTATGTTAAAAACGTCATTAATGTAAAGTATAAAGACAAGAGGGCTGCTTAGAGGTATGACGTGCTAATATGCTGCCCTGGGGCACACCTGTTGTAATAGTACCAAGTGGAGAAAAAGAAAAGTTTATACAAACGCATTGAGACCGATGCTGCAAATAAGATTGAATTAATAATGCTGCGCTTCCTCTAAGACCATAAGCGTAAAGTTTAAGGTTAAGTATATTATGGTTTATGTAGTCAAACGCCTTAGAGAGGTCAAAAAATATACCAAGTACGAGTTTTTTTTTGTCTGAAATTCTTCAACATTTGAGACAAATGTAAAATGACTACTATGTGGCATTTTACCCCTTTCGGCTAGCACCGGACTGGGTCAGCTCATTGGCGCCGACGGTATTTCCATTTTGCATACTGCACATTTTATTTGATTGTGCGCCTCACAACCAGAGTAACCTGAACGTACAATTACGGTGAGGAAATGAGCGAGGGGAAAGGCGTGCGGTGTCGTCAGAGCGCACAGCCCTGATTCGACAGATTAGACGCAGAGGTTAGCTGCTTTTGGCTCTACCCACCGTCCCCCTCCGATCAGAACGCATAAGAGTGACGTCGGCTGCTTGCACATCGTCAGATATTCTAGCGCCGTGTACGGGCATGTCTGTCTTCTGGTATCTTGTATCCCGGCCGTGGCAACTTGTCAATACAGGCCGTCCGAACACAAACCTGTGAGCATCCCTTGGTTTTCTTGCTCGTGGTTCTGTTTTGTATCAACGACATGCAAATTCGAGACATAAATCATTTGATTTTAACAACACTCACTTTGATGCTACGGATGTCCACGTTGGGTATTCCTCTGAGCAGGTCAAAAAAGGGGCTGGGACTTCGCGGCTTCTCCGAGTTCTCTGCGGTCAGAAGGCTGACCGTCCATTCCGGGTGGTGCAGCGCCGCAGACTCGACCGCGCAGGACATCCTCCCGGTCAGGTTGCCTCGTCCGCTCGTCTCCAGAAAGAAGATGTTCCATGATTGGCTCTTTATTGGATCAGTCGTCTCAAGCAATACGGTGTCGCCGCCATAACCTGCACGCAAGTGAAGACATGCTCACTACAACTATTGAGCCTGGAATGCGCCTCCGACTGGAGTGCTTACCGTCCCCTAAAAAGGAATTTCTCGATTTCCGCCCAATGGCATCATAAAAGCGCCATGTGGTAAAGGCCCTTGATAAAATTAAAATTACGTTGTGTACATATCTAGACAGCCGGAAGTTAGTCAGCTTCAGTGGGTGTCTGGTGTCTCAGCTGTAGATGAGAAATTTAGCCGGTGCACAACCCTGCAGCCTGGGGTCTTGAGCGTGCATCACGCACTGGTGATACACGACCGCACGCATGCAAAATGCTCATCCAGATCGAAAGGTGCAAGGGTGTGGATTAAACCCGGGATTCCTGTATTCTTCAGCACGAGCTTTCACTCCACGCACTCCGAGATGCAGTGCGTTAACAGACTCGGCAACCCGGCCATAGAGACCTGGCCCCTTCATGACACGCGCCCCCATTTGACAGAAATAGCGAAGCTCTGACCTAACAGAGCAGGATAGCAACATTTGATGGCATGACAGTTCGGCTCTTGTGACGTCATTCGTTGTCGCTTCGGGACCACATTCAATGCGGGGCCGAAATAGAAGCTTTTCCCGCGCGCCCGATTTGCGATGCCAAAACAGACCTTCTACTGCCTCGCCGAGATGCCCGGCCAACGAAATAGGCGAGAACAAATCTATACAAAGCCTGGCTTGGGAACAAGAACATTGTGGTGTAAACATTAAGGTGAGTTATGGCGGCGTTCATGCGCAGCTGCCCAGAACCGTCAATGGGATTGCCATAGGATGCTAGGACGGGACATCAATGGAAGCCGAAGGGAAGTCAGGGAAAGTCACCTTCCTTCTCTTCGTCTTCTAGTGGCGTTCTGTCATTCTTGAAGCGCAAGTGACACTCAAAACACCTTCGACGACTCACTACGTTTTTTTCTACGAACTTGCCTAATTATTTTAAAGGTATGCGTGTCAGATTTTCGAGCTTGATGCACACTTGAAGATCGCTCTTGCTGTGGTTTGCAGTACATGCCAAATTCGCCATTTTGCTCCCGCACATGGTCACAAAACAAACTGGTGTAGTGCAGCTCCAAACGTTCACAGAACAATGCCTTCTGACATAAAAACACGTGGAAATCCTTGCCTTCGACTGATGCGCGCGCATCAAATTGGGGCCTTCTTTCTTTACGCAAAATTAGTCTCGTAACTTTTCTATCGCAGTATTGCAGTATCGGAGTAATTGGTATCAATTGGAAAGAGTAGGGCTAACATTTCGTTTTCTACGTTCTTTATCATTAAAAAAAAAGAGTAAGAGAAGGTCTCACAAGGGATTTTCTTTTTTCAATATAATTCAAGGTATTTCATCGCTTGAGACCGATCGTTGACTTTCCTGCGCTCCTCTAAATCAGAAGAGTTTTCAATACCATGTATTGCAGAGAGGGAGGGTGAAGATAGTATCATTCCACAAGAAGCCAAACTTTTGCTACTGCATTTGTTGAGGAGAATACGAGTATAGAAAGACCAAACAAAAATGTGCGCAAGGTAGGTCAGTATAGTCATATTTAACCCCGAATAAACGCGTTAAAAAGCCAGGAATTACCAACGACAACAAATATTGAAGGCGGCTATACTGCTTCATAGAAAACGACAAATTAAGTGTAACAAAAAAAATAACGTGCTCTTTTCAAGCTGAGGTTGCTCGTTTCCTTTGAATACCCAGGAGCGGGTAACGAACTTAGTTACGTTATGAGTGAGTAACAAGTAAGTGCGCTTAGTTACTCTATTTCAGTAACGTGTACACGTCTGCTCCGAAGCAAAGTGCGTACGCATCCACAGGTACTGGGTTCGATTCCTGGTCGAGGTGCGCGTAATCCGATGAACGCGCAGAGAAAGCGTCGTGCAACAGTGATTTTTGGTCGAACGTCAATGAATTCACAGTGGTCGAAATCAATCCTAGATCCTCCGCCGGGGTGCGAGAATGCCCTTAATTGCTTTGGCACGTAAAACTCTCAAAATTCGGCTTTTTTTTTAGGGGTTTTACTGGTGGTATAAATACGTGACATTGAATGTTGCGATGTAAGAGTAGTACAGCTTGTTTCGAACAGGTTACAAGAAGTTTGATGGTGTGAAATGAATGATGGGGAAATTCACGCTTGCAAAACAATATAAATGTGAAAATACCAGTCTTTTTTTTTCTTTTACACTGCCTGATCAACTTTCGAGCTACAAGAGTGACGTCAACCCACTTAAGAACGCTGGATATTTTCAACGCTAGTTTTGGCATAACCTCTATTTGCCGTATTCTCAAAAGAATTTTTGAATTTTTAGAAATAGTAAATTTTATGCACGGAAGAGTAAATTGCGATATTAAAGTTATTGACGTCTGTGACTGAATACACTTATAGCTACGATGGAATCACTGCTTAGATGGTTATGCGAATCGGTTTTGTAGCCAATGTGGGGGTTACAAAGAACGAGACTCTTGACCGGATCAAGTTTTATCGCGTATAAATGAGGATACAAAAAAAAAAAGAACGTGTATCACGTGAGCCACAGCATGGCATATCAAAGAATAAGCCATGTTTGTATTGATACACCCAAGCAATCAAGCGTAAAATCAAATGTGTACTAACTAAATTTTCTAGCCATCGAAGTTGACATGGCTGCTAGCTTGCTCCTATAACAAAAAAAAACATAAAAAATAAAAATCACCAGTAAAGTTGACTAAGGGAGAAAAAGAAGTTGCCAGAAAAATAACAATTTCTAGATTCTTTTTTTTTAGTTGGTTAAGTTGAATACGTTTTTGCAATACCCGTGGTTTGCTCTTTCCGGCATGCTAGTTATTATTATTTTTAAATCCAAAGAGCTATTGATAAAACGGAAAATAAAGTTGATACCAAAACCCACATTCAAATTTTCCCACTTACACCAGTGAGTTGACGACTCATGGGCTATGTTCCAAATCTTACCCGAGTAACCTGCCTCCTACGTCAGCGGGTAATACCACGTGACATCGCGAGTAAACGATCCGCGACTCGATTTTGGAACAGGCCGGGATAATCACCTGGATACTACGCGGATTGGCTTCGTCTACGGCAAAAAGAAAACACAGCAGTGATGGAAGAAAATAGCAGACGATTCTTTTGGTCATGAAGAAAGCACTCGAAGAGACGATAATATCAATGACAACGCGGTGTTTTTTGAGGTAGATCCACCAGCTCCTTTTACTCACTTTCCTTATGAGCTCTATATTGAGATGAAAATTACTTACTCCTTACATTTAAACATCAAAATGTGTTTTTAGTAATCAGCGCGAGCGCCCTAAACATATATTCCACGCATTGTAATTTGTACCGATTATGTCTTGCAGAAATTGATTCCACACGGTGTAGTGGTACAGCGCGAGGGTGCTTTCTCAAGAATGATATGAAACTTACGTTCGCTTTGACGCGAATATGATTACAATAAAATATTTGAAGCCTTCACTGCTTTACAAGCGTTTTCCTCTCATTACGAACACTCTGGAGGAAACAAAAATACTACCTTATCATTTACTGCGTTCAAACATTTTCAGCCTTGAACGTGAGAATACGGCATTCCCTCCAACGCCGAGGACGAGAATGCGGAGAAGCTCCCGTTTACGCTCGCACACTCATAATAACATGTATAATACCTTCCCGGGGAAGGTGCTCGGTATGGATGTAATGCAGTCAGTTCGTGCGTTGAAAACAGCAAATCGCAATAACCACACATGCTGCACCTCATTCTTTCTCATTTCGAACGTCCGCCACCAAAACCAACGGAGCAAGCGAGCTTTGACGGCTGTCGGCGCAGAAAGCAGACGACGAACAGATCACGTGACGTATTTACTCGATTTGATCCGACGTTACCCCCCGATCGAGGAGGGTAGCGTGAGTAATTACTCCGGAGTAAACAACCCATTTCTGGAACGCGAGTTCTGACGTCATCGAGTAAGCTCGAGTAAGTTTTGGAACGCCGCGGTACGAAACCTTTACTCCGGAGTCGGATCGAGTAAATTTTGGAACACAGCCATGATGTGTAAGTTGTATAACGTAATACATGTAATAGGCTCGACCGCCCCGCCCCTACTCATTGAACGGAGTCTATTATATTTAAAAAGAAAATAAATTTACTCACGATAATTGGGTTGGACCAGACCAGAGTGTAGAGCGAACAGGACCAGACACACGATGACGACGGCAGATGCTATCCGTTGAGTGAGTCCCTTGAATCGATGACCCAAAGGGCCAAACAAAAAGAAAACAACGGGTATTTTACCTTGAATATTCATTCCAAGCACGCTTCGCTGCGGACGACAGACACACGGGCAACAGGTTGGAATGGCCTCGCTCCTAGCATAGCTCGAACAGAGGCGAGTCGGAAAGTTACGGCTCTGCTTGCGCAGTAGGCTATGTATGCACTCCCACATGGGGCAGGTGTTTGCTCACCGCGTGCTCCGTTCCATGACGCCCCGCCGCACAACTTCCCTTTCCTGTCGATGTGCAAATACTGGGGTCATCTGGCGGCAATTCCAACGACTCAGTAATAGCGAGCAGTTCGTGTTACACAAACAGTGAAAAAAAAAAAAACATGATGTTTCTCTCGAATGTTCCACTCGGGGTAAACTATTTCGTGCTACATTGCCAAGGCCAGCGTAACGTCCGCCGCACTGCAACTCCGCGCTGCTGTCAAAGTACTTACATGACTTTGTTTTGCGCTTCGTTCGTACACGCCCGCGCGACTACATTTGACACAGTTGGAGCGCTGTGGAAGCTAGCTAGCATTGGTGATGTAGCGCAAAATAGTTGACGCCAAGAACATTGTCTGAAAGGAAATTGCTCAAACCTTCGTTATCGGCAGGCTCGCGTACGCGTTTGTAAGACACGTACCCGTCTTATCGCCGAGAGCGGTGTTGAAACAGATAACACGGGCTGCGGCGTCGTGTGCTTTCACAGAGTTGGAGCACTGCGGATGCTAGGCGAGCCTTGGCAAGGTAGCACGAAGTAGTTGACGCCGAGAGTAGGAGTACAATTGTCGATTGAGCAAGCAAGGGAAACGTGTTCGTCATAGCTCGGGCGAGAAGGAACTGGTTCTGCAAAAAAATAAAATAAAGGAGGTGACCATATTGTGTTCATTTTTCTTGATCAATATTAAAAATAAGAAACGAAACGACGTACAAAACAGCACCTTTTTCTTATTAGTATGCGAAACGTTGTTTGAATCCAATCGCAGTGTCACAGTGAAGAGAACGGCTATGCCGTACCCTTAAAGGGACACTGCAATAAAAAAACAACCTTATTTCGTTCTAAAGGGCCTAGATGGGACACTATATTTAACAAAAATTTTACCACGAAAAAAAAATCTTTTTAGTGCAATATTTACGCCGCTAGACGAAATTTAGGTGCAGAAGGTGGAGGTCCCAGACCCCTAACACGGCCCCGTGCTTACAAGGGGTTTACATTTCTCAATAGCCGGAAAGATGATTGGCGTGTCAAATGTATTCTAAGGTTGTTTCTTCCACTTTGGTTTGAAACGTAAGCGAACATGGCTGCCGTCGTCTACGAAGTGCTGAACGAGTGTAGCTCGCTGAGCTCGTCAAGTCTTATAACTATGAGTAGTTTTAAGTTCCCAGAGGTATTTAAAGGAAGATCTTCTCAACCAACGTAGTTTGCAGCAAAAACGTGTCGCAAACATCCAACATGATGAAAATTCGCGCAGGAAAAGACAAGTACAAAAGAGGAGGGAATATAGAACACAGACACGCGCTAAACTCAAAAATCTGGTATTTTATGTGAAGAGATGAATGATGAAGCAAGATTCATTCATGGACAGGGGACACCGGCACCAGGGGAATGATGTGTTGTCCCGTCCCCTGCCTTTTCGTACATAACTCTTTCTAAAAATACAGTGTAGTCACAGCCAAATGGTCGCAAAAAGGCAACTTCTTTTTCACTCAAAGCAACCTACGGCTTACTAAAGCAGCGATCGGCCAAACCCAAGATGGTAAACGCCTCGAGCACCTCGAGTGTTTGTTTTTCTTTGAAGCGCCCAATGGTTGAGGTTTTTCCTAAAGATGGTGAGCACGTACACGTCTTACAATGTACCGAAAGATGACTTCTTACAGTTTATGTTAAAGAAATATTGTGCTCTCGCAGCCGGTCCTTCAGACACCGCCCATTCTGTCCGACATAGCATCGTCCACAGGAAAGGGGAATGCTTATACAATGCCCGACGAACAGGGAACAAAAGGCCGCGCATGCTTTTTGTGGCACTGTGTTTTTTTTTATAATGTTTCACCTTCGGCACCAACCCTAGAACAAATTTGTCACATTTTTTTAGAGGCGGATAGTACTACGGGCACACCATACCTACTTGCATATGTTTCAAATTATGCGATATTTTGCTGTAGATATGGTATAAGCACTAGCCGTTTTTTTGTGAACAAGGTGCTTAGTGTTTTCTCCTCCTTTTACCGTCTTTACCAGTGTTCCTATCACTTTCATTAAGACCTAAATCGGAGAACCCTGAAATTTTTAGTTTATCGATTTGGCCCGAGAAACTCCCATTAATGGCATGAAAACATGACTTTTTAGAACTGAAGTGATGCTGGAGATAGCTATTCCTCTCTTCACTACCTTGAAGTGCGAGGATGTGTAGGGAAGAATTTACCTTTTTTTCTGAACGGGGTGAGAATGACAAGCACAAGTGATCGGCGTGCAATAAGAGGGAATCGTTCTAAGAATTGTAAAACCCGTCTTTATTCTTCTCAAACGTAAAAGTAAGGCCAAAACTACACGTACGAAATAGTTTCATAACCATACTGCTATATCTTAATCCATAGTTGCTGTTTTTTTGTACAATAAACAAATTATCTACATATATGAACATGTTGGAAACTGGCGTGAACTCAATAGCTAAAGAAATAGCACGGTCAATCCTCGGAAGAAAAATGTCACTCAAGACGGGCGCCACACAGGACCAATAAACACCCCCGATCTTTATAAAACATAGCCCGTTTTTACATCCGACGAAAGTGGAATCTGAATAAAACTGCAGTAGCTCAAGAAACCTGTCTGTGAACACCCCACTTCAGTTCCGGTCGTGTATCACTAGTGCGTGGTGCACGTTAAAACCCCATTCTAGAGGTTGTACTGCACTGGCTAAATTGCTCATCTACATTTAAAGGAGCTGTGCAACGATTTTAACGTTGAAAGAATTGGCATCTTCTACTTTTGACATTGTTCACCTTGTCACAAATGACAGAAAACACACCTCCTTTCATCGAAATGTTCCGATTCCGCCGCGTAATAGCGAGGCAAAAATGACCGCATCTCCACGTGGTGAATGATGTTGATTGGGGCGAAGCTCTGGTAGTGCTGATGATACTGATTTTATTGTTCATAGGTAGTGCTGATGGTGCTGATTTTTATTTTACTGCTCATAGGTAGTGCTGAGTTCCGGGTTGGGTTTCGACTTCATTATTACTGCTTTATGGTCGGTGAAATGCAGAGCCATGCATGCAAAGTTTAACGCGATTACATACGCATTTGACCGCAGCGCCCTCTCCTGTATAGACGTTGAGCGGCTACATGCAACGTTTCATCCATGACATCTCCAGCTCTTGAGTTACTACCACATCTCAGATCCCCCTACTCGTCCCGCAGTCGTGGCCGAGTGGTTAAGGCGATGGACTAGAAATCCATTGGGGTCCTCCCCGCACAGGTTCGAATCCTGTCGACTGCGCAAACATTTTTTTTTTCTTTTTTGTGAGCACGGACGCCGGACGAACGGACGGACAAGGCTAGACCCTAAGGACCTTCACCCCTAAAATTAGAATATTCCCCGGCCTGCAGCCGCGAGCGCCGGCCATGAGAAACACGCGGCATGACGTCAATGGGGGCCTTGTAGAAAGATAGCAAGTTGTGCGAATACCTGTTCGATAAAGGGTAACTTTTCTATAAATCTTGTCGTTCCAACATAAATATAGATGCGTCAAAAACCTGGTATCATCGACAAAACTTTTAGTATACGGAGTTTAAGTGGCGCCATCTATCCTAGGTCCACAAAACCGTCAGCTCTATATGCTACCGCGAACAGCCAGCCAGAAGCCAGAGGAGAGGGGGACATTGCCGAATGAGTATGGCCGGACCCGGATGAGACATTCCTCCTTTCACCATATTGTTCGCGCTGCGCCAGCCAGCACGTGGTCACGCGGTCGCGAGCAGATGAGTTCTCGCTGCTCACTGATGGCTCTAGAGAGAGAACTTTACCGGAACCCCGCGCCTACCTCATCGACGTCACTGCGCACGTGACCCGGAAAACGATGTACGAGTTGAGAGGTACAAAAACCTGGACCTTTTCATTTTTTTAAATAAAAACTAGGGCATCCAGGCAAAATATGTTTTCTGTAGTTCACTTCAGAGGTGTCAGGCATCAACTTCCACAAATATTTAAACAAAGCCCTGAAATTGCCGCACAGCTCCTTTAAGAGGCAAGTCGCTCGTTAAAGGAAGACTTACTTCAAGGTTGTATAAACATACCCACAACCAATTTTCAAAAAACATCACTTCCAGAAAAAAAGTTCGGATTCAAAGCAGGCCCTGACTGAGCTAAGTAAAGGGTCATGAGGAAGGGAATAAAAACGGTCTTGTACATCTAAGCTAAGTACACTGTGATTGGAAAATACATTTGTCATTAGGGTTTCAACAGCAGTTACAGAATTCTGAACCAAAAAGTGATCCTCAATCCGCAAGCCGGAGAGGTGTTTTTGAAGATATGCTGACATTTGTCGTTGCCACATACCCTTCTGAGTGATTACAGCACGGAAAGGTCAGACGTTCTTGTGCGTTTTTCCACTAAAAAAGACCTCCAGGTGCAGTCCGTTGGCTTTTGTTTTTTTTATGTTTGCAGCCAACTGAGTGAAGGACAAACTCTCGCAAAAACCTTGAGCTTGTTTCCTAACCTTCTTCGTGTCTGCCAGCAGCGGTCGGAAGTTATTTTGCGCGGCTGTCATCTGTCATCTGTCATCTGTTCGCTTCCCGTCACTAACCCTATTCTCCTGTTCAACCTGGCAGCCCAAAGTGTGTGCAGCGCCCGGGTAGCATCGTACCACACCAAACAAGGTCCAACTGAGCTTCTTGGTTTGTGTGGCTTTCATACACCTCCGGTCGGCCATTCAAGACGGGTTTGCAAGAGTTTAAGATCCGAGTATTAACGTAAGGCACGGTTCTTCAATGAGTGCCTCTGGGTTTCCTTTGGTGTCAGTGGGGGCAATTTAGAGAAACCACTCAGGTTGTTTTCAGAAATGAGCAAGACAGTAGGTGACGTCACCGAGGATTTTGTGGCAGAGAGTTCTGCAAAATCTGCCCAAAAAGCAAAACGGTGCTACAGCGCGTGTGGGCGACTCATCAAACTTGGGGATTTTGAGGTTCCCATGAAGCTTCAAAAAACACTTTGTCTTGGCTCCAAGTTTTGCATTCAACCAGACCTACGTCCTCCAGAGCTACTAAGCTTGGCAAGAAAAGTGGCATATATGACAAATAAAGAGGTTAGACCACGTTGTGTGCCCGAATGTGTTGACACTCTTACTGCCTCGAGACGAGTGCAGAATCCGGATCCTAGACCGCTGGATAGCTTTATCGGTGGACAATCAACTACTACGTGTTTTGGAATCTGATAAAAAAAGGCTTTTTTGTGATAATGCCCGAAGGCATCTATATTTAGAAATCCCTGTACAGACGTGCAAAATAACTTCCGACCGCTGCTGGCGGACACTAAGAATGTTAGGAAACGAGCTCTGGGTCTCTGCGAGAAATTGTCGTTGACTCAGTTGGCTCCCAACATCAAGAAAGCTGACAGACTGCACACGGAGGTCTTTTTTAGTGTCAAAAAGCTCAATAAAGCGTGCGGTTTGCTAACCATGGTCAATGAAAAGGGTACGTGGCAAGGGCAAATGTCTGTATATCTCTAAAAACACCTCTCCGGTTTGCCGATTGGAATCACTTTTAATTCAGAATTTTGAAAGTGTTGTTGAAACCTTAATGACAAATGTATTTTCCAATCACAGAGTATTTAGCTTAGATGTACAAGGCCGTTTTTATTCTCTTCCTCATGACCCTTTACTTACCTCAGTCAGGGCCTGCACTGAATCCCGAGAATATATTTCTTTACAAAACTCAAGTGGGGTGTCTACAGACTGTTTTCTTGAGCTACTGCTGTTTTATTCAGATTTCCCATTCGTCGGATGGCAAAACGAGGTATTTTTTACAAAGACTGGGCTGTGTATGGGGTCCTGCGTCGCGCCAGGCTAGAGTGATACTTTTCGTGCGAAAACGGACCGTGCTAATGCTTGAGCTATTGAATCCACGCCAGTGTCCAACGTGTTCAGATATGTAGATGATTTTCTTTTACTGTACTTCGGATCACGATGTAGATAGTACGATTATGGGCATATTTCATACGTGCGGTTTTGGCCTTACTTTTAATTTTGAGAAGCAAAAGGAAGGGGAGACCTTTTCCTCTCATTGCACGCCAATCACTTGTGCTGGTCATTCTTACCCCGTTCAGAAAAAAGGTATTCTTCACTACACATCCTCGCACTCCAAGGTAGTGAAGAGAGGCGTAGCTATCTCCTGCCTCACTTCAGCTCTAAAGGAGTCATGTTTCCATGCCATTAACGGGAGTTTCTTGGGCCAAATTGATAGACGAAAATCTTCAGGGTTCCCGAATCAGGTCTTAATGGAAGTGATATGAACATTGGTAAAGAAGCTAAAGGGAGGTGAAAAAACTAGGCTCCCTGTTGACTAAAAACGGGAGTTGGTTATAACATATCTACACAAAATATCGCATAATCTGAAACAAGTGACAAGTAGGTATGGTGTGTCCGTAGTACTATCAACCACTAACAAATTCGACAAATTTGTTTTAAGGTTCGCGCCAAACCGAAAATTTTATCAAAAAACATGCGCGGCCTTTCGTTCCTTGTTCGTCAAGCGTTGCATATAGCAATCCCCTTTACCGTGGACGATGCTATGTCGGGCAGGCTGGACGGTGTCTGACTGACCGGCTGCGAGAGTGCAATCTTTCTTTAACATCAACTGTACACTCCAAAAAACAAAGGTGCCCGATAGAACTGTGTTGGGCTCTTTGACTTCTCCGATGGGCGGCACCTTTAAAAGTACCGGAAAGAGCCCACGTTATTGGTTCTTCTGGTGAACTAAATTTTTCGGTTCTATATAAATTCTTTTTCGGTTCTTTAGCAGAACCCTATGCATGGTTATTTTTTGCTTCAATAATGGTACTTAAAACAGCTATTCGTATGTGTTCTTGTCTGAACCATAATTTGATTCTTCTTAGTACGTTTTACCGATTTTTTCAAGAACGCTTTAGGCCTTTTTAGTCACCTTTCGTGAGGTTTTTTTCTGAAACCATTTAGCGCTCTTTGAAAGGACGATTTCGTTGGTTCTTTACGGAGTGTTATTAGGCTATTTTATTGAATGTTGATCGGTGATGTATAGAACCGTTAGTTGTTCTTTCTGGCCACCTTACAAAATGACCTTTCTGAAACGATTTATGACTTCTTAAAATAACGATTTTATTGGTTCCTTATTGAACCTTATTTATATATTTTATTGAGCGTTCGATCGGTGCTTTATACCCGCTATTGCTTTTTAGCCACCTTATTTTAAATTCTTATTGGTACCATAATGTGTGTCTACCAACTTGACAATAAATTGAACAATTCACGACCTCTTCAAATAGCCATTTTACTGAACCTCATTTGGATATCTTAATAGAGGCTTGTTTGGTGATTAATAAAACCATCTAAGTTAATCATTTGACGATTTATCAACTTGTACTATTCTGTAGAACGTCTTTAGTGTTCTCAAAAGCGTCTACTGATTGGCCAAAGCAAATAAATAGAAAAAGCAAGACACTTGCTCACTTTACATATTTTTTCATCCTATTATTCAGAGCAAACACAAAAATACTTATATGTGGTGAGCGGATTACTGCCAACAGAGTAATAAAACAATGAATATCTTAATGAAACGATGACTACTTACCTGGACAGAAAGGTTTCATTTCTTTTAATAGGAAAGGCATGCTGTTTCGTCCAAGAAAACAAAAAAAATAGCGATCAATTTCATTGTGTTGGAGATGCCTAATGAATACTTCACACTAAAGCTGCAGTAGGAGGGAAGCAATGCACCAACAGCGTCAATTTCTTCGGGGACACCGGTCACGGTTTCCACGCCATCGACAAAAACACAAAATTCATCCTCCTTGGCTTGATTTCCATCACATGCACCAAGTATATATCTCTACGGTTCGGTCAAGATACGTGTTGTTTATATTCCCTTGTATCTTCAAAATTAAAGGATACTTTTATTACGTTTATATACAGCCTCGGAAATGTAATTTTAATAAAAATATTAAGCATACATAGGTGAAAATATATAAGACCAGCGTTGTTAGACGGGAAAAGCAGGTATCTCTTCTCAAGGAACACCAATGGCAGGCTCAAAAGGCGACCCTTCCTCGATTATCTGCAAACACATAATCTGTAGTTATAGTGTATACATTTCCACGTTTGAAATGACTTTATATAAAAAACAATAAAGAAATTATGAAGTGAAAGGTGCATTTCAGATATACAATAAAACGCAAAAGAAGAGCTTGTTTAATTTGTACTTTGAGACTATTTCATGTCCGTATTGAGAATCCAGACTAATCGTTTATAATTCACATCAACATTGTAGCCATCTCCAAACTTGTAGAAACAAGCGACTCATGCTACCAAATCAAAACCACCCTCGCGGGCTTTCCAGCGATGGCTATAATTTCGCTATTTCGATATTCATCACGTCCTTCCCTACGATCATTCGTATTTAGAGTTATGTTCTTTAAACAAATATAACAGCCTCCTGTTTTTAATTGATTGCCATACCTTTAGCAATATTATATAACTTATTATGAAATACAAACTATGCAAAAGTATACTGGACGGCTCTGCAGCTTTGTAGCAGCGAAGTCTATCTTATGTCGCGCTTCTTTAAACAGATATCGACTCAATGTTCCGCGAGCGTTCGGGTCCTCCTAAGAGAGGATTGTGTTCGCGGAGAGACTACACACCTTACATTACAGAGCAGGCAGTTTATTCCGCTGATGTGGTCACTCAGGCGATGCTGTAGCGAAACCGGGGACGCTCGCGATGGGGATGGGTAAACTGAAGCTGCGCGACGTATTCTTGGCCTGTATATTTCGCGACACCTCTACAAATATGTTTTCGCGACACCTCTACAAATATGTTTTCGCGACACCTCTACAGATATGTTTTCGCGACACCTCTACAAATATGTTTTATCAAGCTATACATTTGCTCCGATCATAGAAGTCGAGGGCGACATTCTTTCCCTTACGGAATAGCAGTAAAGAGTCTGGGAATGACGTCATTCTGCTTGTCATTGCCTCTAGGATATCTATGCCAAGCTCGATTTGGACATCTTAGAGTACCTGTCAAATTTACACCAAGTTAGTAGAGTGAGCCGCTGCTAAACAAATAATAATAGTTATTATCATTTACCATTCCGGGAATCTTGACCGCTGGCAATTCGCCCAGAACAGCTCCCACGCCAGCCCCTTGGTTGATCAGCGTAAGTAGCGTATTAAATGTTATTTTCGACCGGTCCTTTACAAGGTCCAGATCAAGGGTCACTTTCGCAGCTTCCTCCATCTCCGCCATGTGGTGACCAATGCTGTCATTGTCTTCTCAAGCGTCGACGTTGAAGCCCTCGAAACAAAACAAGTTAGGCGGGGGCCTCACTTTGACCTCTCAGTTATCAACATGTGTCACTCGACAAGATAACCATAATATAAGTTGAAGTGCTATCAAAATAATGAGCTTTATACTTACACGCCGATTTGTTTTTGCATGTAAACCAATAGTGTCGGTAGGCGCCACTCTCTTGCGTACACGTCCTTTGACGCCAACTTTTTCCTTGTAGTTAGCAACTTCCGCGAGCAACACAAGTGGTTGCCTTTCTTTCTTTAGTTTTCTCTGCACACGCTGCCTGATAATGTCCTGAAATAACAAAAAAAGGATAAAAGGAAACACGATTTCATGTATAGAAAAATTATGAAGCATTACACAAGTAACATTCTGCACACCGCACAACTTATACATAACGAACAACACAAGAACAAGCGACACACAGTCGAACATGAGCAAAGACACCGACGTAGTCCCATATTTGAGACGTCTCCTAGTTTGTCATGATCGCAAGTTTCGGGCTGTTCGTTACGTTTGTTATTAACTGTTTTCCTCAAGTCATCCCATATTAAATGCTCGTAACAAGAAAAAAATTCGCAATTCCAAGTATTAACATTGTTTTGAAGAGTGCCCCAGAATTCAGAAGAGGGCCTGTCCCAAAAAAACTGATTGTTTATTATAGCGCTAATTCGTGCTGGTATTGAGCACTGAGACGGCAGTAGCATTTTGGAATGCCACAGCGCTGACTTTGTTTTTAGATCCAAACAGATGTTCCGCCTCAACATTTGCTGAGCTGATTTCGTAGATCGCAGAGATAGGCTCTTTGAGTGTTTCACGGGTAGGTAGACGCGCATGCATTTGTTAGTGTAGTGCCACTGATGAACCTTTCTGCGTTAAAATGAACTCCGCATAGTCGGTTTCTTCTTTTTTTTTGCTGATTTGTTTTGTTTGCCTTATGTCTTGGCCCTCAAAAGTTGGTTGGCAGTGTCTTTAAAATAAACAAAAAAAATTATTAGCCCCACCCCACGTTTCTAACACTATAGAAAAATTGTAGTGTCGGTGGTTCTCTGCAAAGCATGTCAAGCCCCAATCATTGCTGGCTTTGGAAGGGGGCCAGCGAATAACAAAGTCAAGGTAAGCCCCCACTCCGAAAAGGCAATTTGCGCAGCGGTGAATGAGCATTTGGGGCTCGCCATTCGATGTTCTTATTCCAAGGCATACCATGATTGGCGGACGGCTTGCTCAGCACGAAAGCTCATGCGCAAAGGTGCTTCAGTGTGTAATGTAAGTAATCTCTTTGATTGCAGGCAATATGCCATTCGCAAAACGTGATGCGCCTTTCAGCTCGCGTATGCGGTCGGTTACAACCGCGTTTCAATCCCAGTGAACGCAGTTCAAGCAACCGATCATCTCACTACTTGGGTTCAATTATAACCCATGTCCGTTTCAATCTAGATGAGCATAGTAGAAGGCGTGCAGCCGTTTACCACTACTGCGTGATAAATCGTATGGCAACGGCTATATTTCACATCTATAGCGGAGACATGACAAGCCATACCAAGTCGGGAACATAATCATGTCTAAACGAGTCTATTGCAGATAGTGAAGCCTTTCTAAAAGAGTTCATTGCTTAACGAAAAGACCGGTTCGACCCTGGTGGAGGAGTGTTTTTGCTAATTCATTCTTATAATCTTCGCTACTAGATATTGGTCATGACGAACGTTAACGAAACTAAGTTGAACGTTAACGAAACTACACGTGTAATATTTAAGTTACGAAACAAATTCAATAACTGCGGTATTTGTTCGAAATTTTGAACTTGTATAATTGATGAAGTCCCCCGTTTTTAAATTTGTAGGTGTTATTTATGTAAGAAAATTTATCATTGACCCAACATATTAATAAGAGTCGTGCCAATATCGGTCAAGTCATTGGCATCTTTTAAAAAGTTAGATCATTGATTCGAAGCTGGGTAATGCTTCGGCTATATTACTATTTAGTGCATTCTCATCTCCAGTGTTGTTTATTAGTCTTTGGTACTACACTTTAAACGAATGTAAAACCGACTTTTATCTTGCAAAAAATGACAGTACGTTGTATCGAATATCTTATACGCGTAAGCAATATACCTCTCCGTGCTTCATAAAGCACAATTAGCTGAACATTAACCAATTATTTTATCTAAAACCTTTAAGCTATATACGAAATGACGTAATTACAGAACAAACAGCCTTCATTAAGATACTCGGTCGGGGTAATATTGAATATAATTTGAGGCACAAATCCTGTAAATTGCCACTGTTAAGGACAACCCACGGGAATCCGACATTGGCCTATTTATTACCTTATTTATGAAGTAATCATCCAGATACTATTAAAATAACACAAAATATAGTTTTCTTTAATATTGCTACAAAAAAACACGTAAAGAGATCTCTTCTGACGTGTCCGACCTAATAAATGTAGTTTACAATTTATTTTAAAACAGCATTGTGCTTAGCATTGTCAATGTTATGAATGTTTTCATAATGTTATTACTTTGGTGTCAGTTTCTGCCTCTGATAGTTTTATATTTATCACTCATACTTTTTGTTTTTTTTAATTTTTTACTGCTAGATGAAGCAACACGTTCGGGTGACTAGGCCTCGTTCGGCAGAGTGCGTACCTGCACATAGCCTCCTATATCCTGACAAAGCCTGGCAGATCGCCACGAGAAGCGGCCGCCAAAATGGAAAAGGTGCAGCGGCAGACAACGGATGAGGGGAGAGCCACGTGACTAGCGCCCCTCTGCGGCGAGACACCGAAACACCCTTCTCCCGAGCGAACAAGTGCGTTTCGGGTCCTCGCCGCTGCAAAAGCTGTGCGCTGACGTCCAGGCGAAATGGCTCTTTGATGCTCTGCGCTACCAGATCCTCGCGCTCCAAATCTGCGAACGAGCACTCTATGGCTCCGTCGTCGAACTGCCAGGCTTTGTGAGTATAGAGGAGGCTATGACCTGCATTTCGCCTTGTTCTCCAGAAACCTTGTGTACAACCAAAAAAAAAAAACATACAAACAGTCGGATGGTGCCAAATTCAGTAATTTGACACTATGCCCAATGTCGGCCGTCCACTTCTACGCGTTGATTGGATACGAGGACCAGCCGAACGCCGAAGCGGCACTCGGCCTCCAATCCGTGTCTTCGCTCCATCTCGGTGTGGTGACCTTTTTTCACAAGGGCGCCGCCATCCTGAAATATCTTCACTTCCAGTATGAGCGTAAACATTGTTTTGCCGTCGCCACGCCAATAGAATACATTTCGGGCATAAGTGTAGCCGTCACCCATTCTGTTGTGTGACCCCTCTTCTTTTTTTTTTTTTTTTCTATTTGCAGTTTGATATGTTTTATTATAATTTCGTCGCCCATACCAAATATGCTTATTAGATTTCTGGGGACGAGAGTAAGCGAAAATCGCGATCATCGCGGCCGGTCAAGGGGAGTTCCCAACGCGCGACCAAGAAACGGAACATCCAGGTCGAGCGTCTTCAATCTAAGCTGCAAAAAAAAAAAAAAAAATGATGTTTTCGCATAATAAATAATACATTCTTATTGACGGTGTTTTGTGGAATCCAGCTGGCGATTGAATCGACGGCAAACGAAGCCACCAAAAGCGCGTCTCAAACCGAGAGCAGCGCTCGCATCATGGAACATCTGTGCACAGCTCTGCCTTTGTGGGAGAGTGATTCCTGCGGAAAACGAAAGACAGCAACAAAAAAAAATTTTTGAAAGACGACTAACGCGTAAAAAAAAAAGCTAGGAAAAAACAAGAGTCACAAGGGCCTGGCTGTGGATGAGTCGGCTATTTTAAACGCTGTTTTAACGTGAAACATTATTTGGTTAGTTGGTCTGGATTTAGTGAAGCTGGATTTCGTGAAGCTCAATTTCGTGAAGCTACGGTGGTTGTACGGGGAAGTGCGACGGGCAGGAGCCGAGGCCTGCCCAGATTTGCGATGAAAACGACTCGTCCCCGGACTGCAGCGTCCCTCGTGGTGGCGAAGATTTCCATCGTAACTTGCATTCCTCAGTAACATGGCGCGCATGCGGCGCCATGTCAGACTGTGTTTCCTTCGTCAACTTCATGAATTGCGCACGTTTCACCTGTTACATGGGTCGTGCGCCTAACTTCCGCGATGAAAATTTTGGGGACCGCTAGGGGCGCTACATCCAGCAGGCGAGTCAGCGGTCCCCAAATTTTTAAGAGAGCTCGTATTACAGAGAATTCCCAACTGCTCTATACGGGTCACGTGGTTGGTGGGCCGCATTTGCAATACGACCTGTGAGAAGGTAGTGTTGATCGTCTGCAAATGCCTCCGCCTTTCCTGCTGCTTCTCCCCTCGCCACGCAATATAAGGCAGCACATGTGTACCGCCTTTTAATAGCAAACAACCGTTTTAAGCGCCCGAACGCTTAAGCCTTTGACGCTGGGGAAGGTATCAGTAGACCGAAATTCGAACAAAGGTTAGACGATATGGAAAACTCCCGGTGGGCAAGGAACGTGTACAACTACTTATACATGAAGAGCTTGAACACAAAGTGGACAAATTGAACACGAAAACTAAGAATTAAATACCTACAGACTGGTGAAGGGGCCGAGCAGAGCACCACGGTGGAAGGGGAACTAAAGGAGACTGAAAGGAAACTGTGGAAGGAGAGGATGCAGGCTAAATCAGCTCTAACGATATACAGATCGCGTAAACGGGAAATAAGTAAAGAACAGCTCTTATTCGATAACTCACTGGGGAGCTCTCTGTTGTTTGAGGATGGGACAGGCGTTTTCAGAACTAAGACACATAGGGCCAAATTTTCAGATACTGACACTTGGTGTCCTATATGCCACAATGAGGAAGAAGCGATGGAACATTTGTTCATGAATTGCACAGGACTTCGGGTCACCCTCCGGGAGTGGATGAGGGCAGATTTGGCAGGAGCGCTGGGTTTTGTTGATGGGAGTGGGAGGACAGAAGAGAAAAGTTACAATAACAAGGAGATAATAGACACAGAGATAAAATCAAAGAGATACAATAACAAAGAGATAGAAATAATCACGATCACAAAGATCTATATGGAAGTGTGATATTTCATAAATAATTAATAGCGTTTGGCATACGACCCGTGGGGCGGAAGGTGGATGCACTGAGCTGCAAGAGGCGCCTCCGCCATACGAATCGTAGCTTTTAGGAAGAAATATCTAGGTATATAATATGGAAACATTGAGGGGTTATGCGTATTAAAGAGAGACGAAATTTAAATCAAACCTTTCACAGGGGGACCTAAATTAGGCTAGGTGGCGCTAGCTACCCCACCATATAAAGAGTACAGCCAATATTCAAACATCCATCATGCATCCAGCTTAAAAGGGTGGTGCGAGGAAAATCAAAATGCCCAGACTTAATTTTATAAAATTGACGAGACTTCAAAGATACTAAATCCCAAATATCGCGTCGAAATATCAAGTCAACATTTTATAAACAGTATTTGAATATCTGTATCTTGGGGTGCCTGGAACCGCCATCCGACAATGTTGGCCAGCTTGAGCAACAAAACGTCACAAAATTACCTGCGTAAGGTTGAGCATCTACTTTCCTTTTTTTGTTCCAGTAATAAAGAGGAACTTATGAAAACAGGGAGGAATTTAGTGGCGTTCGAAAACAAATTCGGCGGTACTATTTCACGTGATTGCTGGTAAGTTTCGTTTTCAAACACATCCGAGATTTCCATCGTCCGTCAACCATATATAGCAACGTCGGCTCCTGTCACAGTGAAATCATATTCAGTGGTCCCACTCAAGCCACTTCCGGTAATCGCTCATACACAGCGCTCCTCAAGCCGGATGGCGACAACTGAATGTGTAAAACCAAGAAAAAACAAAAAAAAAGGTAAAAATAATCGCAATAAAATACATTGAGTATGTTGGTGTTAATATATTTAGAAAACATAATAAGCCCTGTTATAATGATAAACCAATATGAATAGGAAAATTAGAGCATTGACCGTTAGCTTTAGGAGTTTGCCCTAACCGAAGCCATGTTCTTAAACGTCGCTGGTCGCGTAGTCGTCGTTGTCGGAGGCTGCTGTTCTGTGAATGTCTCTTTCCAAGCATGTTTCGCTTTCGGTTGGATCCTCGCTTGGCGTTTTAATAGGGGGTTTTCGTAGCCCGCATTTCCCCCTCCACTAAGCCCTCCGCAACGAAGAAGTTGCTACTGCGCCTGCGCGCCAATGGCCTTGGCTGTAGAGTTCCGGGTATCGTAGCGGGTGGCGGAGGGCGTTGCGGGACGGCGAAACCGATCTACGAAAACTCTCTAATGTCACGTGAGTTACCAAATCACGCTATGAATGCGCTCTAAATGGGCCTCCTCAGGCAAAAAGCCAAAAAGACGGGGACTCACTTGGCTGTTTGGTATTCTACTTCACTGTCGTTGCCGTTGGGCTCACACGGAGTTCAGTTCCTGAGGCTGGTGCTGGCTGCATGGGTGACACCTGCAAGGGCCGATTCGCAGTTCCTAGCGGCCGGGGCGGAAACCATGTTGGTGAGAGGGGGGGAGGGGGAGTGGGGTATAGGAAGTTCGATAGCTCAAGGTGGGCTAAGAGTCCCTTGTTAATGACCCTCTTCATTGTTTGGCAAACGATGGAGGTTATGGAGAATTGTCGGTATGAGTGGATGTCAGATTTGGGGGGGGGGGGGGGGGGGGGGCTTCGTGTCTTTTGTGGAGAGGCGTTACTGACTCAACTTTCCAGGATTTGGGAACAGAGCTTGGGTTAGAGAAAATCGTTGAAGAGTCGAGTGAGGACCGGGGAGATACGGCCAGCGCAGGCTTTAAGCAATGCGGGGTGGAGGCCGTCTGGTCCAGCGCGTTGTGAGTAGTTGACACGGGCAAGGGCTTCGTAGGTTACACTTGGAAGTATGACTGTAGAGGAGAGTGTGGTTGCTGGTGTGGCGTCGACTGGCAGAGTTGTGGGTTGGGTGGGACAAAGGTTAGGTCCGGTAGGGTAGACTAATGCTGCAGCGGTAGTAAGAAAAGAGCTCGGCTATGTCGTCAAGGTTGGAATTAGGCGTGCCGTGACGTGTGAAGACCGGAGCTTGAGACATTTTTCGTTGATGGTGAAAATATGCCCAAAAGCGTTTGGGCTGGCGGGTTGCTTTTGCTGCTAGTTACTGTAGGTAATCGTTATTGGAGATATGGATGAGATTTTTTACTTCGGTACGGGCTTGGTGGGCTTGGTTAAGATGAGCGGGATTTTGAGTTCTCTGTACTTTCTTGAGTAGCTGGTGTTTACGTTTGACTAAGGCTGCAATCTCTTTTGTCTTCCATGAAAAGCTGCGTCGCCTCCTGGTGGTCCTTAAGGTGACCACATTCGTGCTGAATTGCTGACATCATGTCGAGCCAGAGGTCGTATGCCTCGTCAACCGATGGGGGATCCAACACGATGGACCAGGGAGCGAGGTGGATGAGCTGATTGAGATAAGGGGAATCGTTTTTTTTTAGAACTGCTGGAACTTCTTGGCTTGATTACCTCGCTTAAGGGCTGAGCAGTGGATACTTGTGAGGAGAGAACTGTGATCACTGCCTGGTAGGCTGGATATGACTGTGCAGCGGTGAGATAAGGTGAGATTTCGGATTATTGGTGAGGGCGCGAGGTCGAGGAAGGTAGCGTTTCCGTTCAGAGAAATGTAGGATGGGGCGTCACGAAGTTGGAGTGAGGTCAGCAGTTTCCAGTACGTCTAACAGTATATCATCGAGTGGATTTTACGGGATGGGAGCGTCAGGGTTGGACCAGTTAATGTCACTGTCAAAGTCACCAAATATGAACAGTGCAGAGAACCTGCTGGGGTCTATGTCCCATAGGCTTTCTTGGAGGAGGGCGTACGATTGTTCACGTAGGGAGGGTGGGCAATAGGTAGACGCTAGAAGAAGCTTCCCATGTTTGCAAAAGACCTCGACGAAGATGCCTTATAGACCCGGAGGGGTGAGGTGGTCGAGACGTCGCCAGGTCAGGTGTTTTGGCACAGCAAGGACGCTGCCCCCACTTGAGGGGCGGTCTTGCTTGAGTACAGAGAATTGCATGCGATCGATTAATTGCCCATTAATTGCCCATCGAAGACTGAGGCGTCCAGCCATGTCTCGCACACAGCGAATATTGTATTTGGGAAAGATGACTTCAGTGCTTTAAAGTCAGGTAGCTTGTTCTTCAGAAAGCAAATGTGGGAAAAGCAAACAGAAATCATGTTTGGCACGCGCAGGACCGCCACCGGCCGCGGAGTTGTCGTACGAATGGTGAACGCCCCCGACGTCCGTCGCTCGCCGGAGGACGGGTCAGAGAACTGCTTGGTAAAGCTAGGTGATGATGGTGGAGTACGCAGGGGCTCCGTGCTGCTTGGAGGGTGGGAAGAGGTCATCGGCCAGGAGTGGGAGCTGACATGCTGCACAAGGCCACTCAGTTGATAACGAGGAGAGGAGTCTATACAAATCGAGAGATTTGTCTTCGCATTTACAGTGGAGCCAGAAATTACAATCGTCGCTTTGGAGAGCGGTGACACTGTCGAACACAGACCGGGAACAGCGGGGCAGGTGGGACGCTGGCTGGGGTTGAAGAAGGTATATCACCAGCGATCAGCAATAGCAGGATTAGGTGAGGTTTTATGGCGAGGGTGTCGAGTGAAGAACGCCCAGTCACGAGGCTTAGTGTCGGGCCACGCCAGGAGGTCGTTTCGGCGGACGGCGATGTTTGATGTTGATGCTACAGTCCCAAAGTGGCTTTCGGGGTGCTTACTGTTTGTCGATGATATGTTATATTTTTGTCGAAGGGCCAATAGCCCCGTTAGGCAGATCAGAAGAAAAAAGTTGTAAAGGTGCGCCATCATCTAACCTAACCTCTAAACATTGCGCTGAGGAAACTGACTAGCCAGATCCGACAACCTCCTAGAAAACTGACCAGGTATGTCAAACATTCATCTCAGGGAGGCGGAGGACGCGTAGATCTAATGCTTTTCCAAACACAGTTTTATTTTAGCCACATTAGCCTGTGGTTACTGTTAAAGCCCCTGGTTTATAATAACCCTCGTTATGTGCAGCAATGTAGCGCCCGTGTATTTTTTTTTTTTTTTTTTTGCGTGCTGATACAAGTTTGTAGTTATGTGAAGCATTGTAAAATGAAATACGGTTGTATGAATAGCTGTCTTGAAATGTCTGCACCGCGACTTTACCTCTACCTGTCTAGTCCTATGTTATTGATCGTCGGTTTATAATCTTTTATGCACATAGCTAGAAGGCTAACATCCAAACTGTTTGTACTACCGTGTCTGTTCGCTGATACCCGTCAACAACCGCATCATTGCATGTGCTGTTTGTAACATTCTCGTAGCAATTGTATTATGTAGAGTGAAAATAAAGAGTGGCCTGTTTGGAATAAGTATTGTGCGAATAAATTACCTGTGATTGTTGTCCAGTGGTGCGCACGTCGTAATAAAGCGGAGACGCAACGCAAGTGGACGCGAGAAGCCAGTAAACAAAATACCATGGGGGCCGCCATCTTGATAAACAAAAATAAAACTGAAACAGAAAAAAAGTGGTTAGTTACCCCATCCGTGGTGAGAGGGTGCTCGTTCAAGTTTAAATAATTATTTGAGAAACTTTCGCTTTTTTTTAATTGTTTGATTGTAAATATAATTTATATTGTGTCAATAATATCATATGAGTTTATATTAACAATGTGTTTTTATTCACATAAGGCCCTCAATCACGTGGTTTGCGATTATCACAGGCTTATTCTACAGTGGGAAAACTGTGTATGATAAACTCTGGCTCCTGTCGTCCAAAGCCGTATATGTAGAGGGTTTGGCCATTCGTTGGGAAGTATAGGAGACAAATGAGGAGGCGCCATTGGCCGAAAGGGGGCTGGGCGTGTTCCAGGGTGTCTTCACAAATTCGAATGTTGGCAACCTGAAGCCGGAAATAATCCGAGCGCCGAGGGCCGGGAATCTGCCGTCCGAGCGGTTACACTCTGTCCGAGCGAAACAGAGTTCGAGAGGCGCATTTGTTTCTTACATCTTTCTGCATGATCATGATCGAAATATTACGTGCACCCTATTTTCAACCATGAAGGGTTACTACACTTCACTTTTACGGGCTTATAAAAACTATATACGAACCAGGCACGTAGCCCGGGGGAGGGGGGAAGGGGGGGGGGCATGGCGCCCGCCCCCGCCCCCCCCAAAAAAAAAAAAAAATCTTCCATTTTGCTGGGCCCCCCTCCACACACTTTCCCTCATACAGCATTTTGTCATAAGCGCCTCCCCCCCCCCCCCCCCCTCCGAAACAAAATCCTGGCTACGTACCTGATACGAACATATACCTTTGATTAAAACAGTTCCTCGCTACCACCGCTAGGGATTCTTTTAGGCTTCTGGTTGTCCAAGAGAGCATGCCAAGCTCACTTTCTGCGTCTGGTACACGCCCTGGCTCTGCCCGCGCCTCCCATTGACCAAACACTCTGTATACACGGCTCTGATGTCGTCTGCTGGTCGCTGCGTATTTTCTGTGCGCTGAAGGTTTAGGTTGTGGTGCGTGTTCGGCGTCGTTGGCGTGTGTTTTGTGCGCGCTCCAGCACTCGCCATGCCGACCGTGTGACGTTGTGAGAGGGGCACAGAAGCTACGATAGAGCGAACGACATTCGGTTTCATAAGTTGCCGGACGAGCCACAGCGAAGAGTAGCCTGGCTTCGAGCCATTGACCCCGATAGCCCGGACTAAAGTCACTGGATGTAACTTTAATCAGCACCATATGCGCAGCAGACGCTTCAAGCCATCGGAGCCGTCCAATGCCATGTGAATGTCACGTGACCTTTGGGAGAGGCCCGGCGACGCGCCGGCCGCATAGTCACGTGATGGCGTCACAGCGCTTGACTGGCTCAGAATACTCGTGGGCTTCCGCTGCGGCCCAACGTAAGGTGACACCGACTCGACTCTCTGACGTCGCTCCATGGCGGTGGCGCTGCTGTCGGTTTAAGCAGTGTGTCGTTCTATATAGATGTTTGCAAGCACACGGCCTCTGGGCGCCGCCATCTTGGTGCTGGTGTTGGTGGATCGTGTGATAGTCAAGCATTCGCTGAAGTCACGGGTACGACTCAGCAATGCTTGACTATCAGACGATCTACCCACACCAGCAGCAAGATGGCGGCGCCCAGAGGCCATACTCGGAGCCGTATATAAAGAGTTAGTTTGGCCATCTATTGGCAAGCATAGGAGGCGGCGAGCTTTCGGCCTTTGGCCGAAAGCTCGCTGCCTTAGAACACGCCCAGCGAGCTTTCGGCCTTTGGCCGAAAGCTCGCTGGGCGTGTTGCTAAGGCGTCTTCACAAATTCCAATGTAGCCTAACCAGAAGCCGGAAATAATACTCTAGCGGGGGTCGTGAGAAGCGAAATTAATAAGTGCGTCGGAGTAACTCTCGGTGACTGAAAGTGTGGTGCACATGATGTTTCAATCACGGTCATCCGAAATCATGGAGGAAGAGCGCGGACTGATGGAGCGATTGACATAATCCGTACGCCAGGCGCCGAGGGCTGGGAATCTGGCGTCCGAGCGGTAACACTATGTCCGAGCAAAACAGAGTTCAAGCGGCACATTCGTTTCTTACGTCTTTTTGCATTATCGCAATCTAAACATCACGTGCACTATACTTTCAACCATGAAGAGTTACTACATTTAACCGTTATGCTCTTATTAAAACTGTTTGTCGCTACCACCATTAGGCGATTATTTTCGGCTTCTGGTTTTCCAAGAGAGCATGCCAAGCCCTCTATCTGCGTCTGGTGCACGCCCTGGCTCTGCCCGCTCACCAAACTCTTGCAAACGTCTATAGGGTGTTTGCACCGACGTCCTTCGTCCACCATTTTTGTTGTTATGAGCAGTCCGGTGTGTGCAGAACGCGAGCACTCCGAAAATTCAAATCACACCCTCAAATTGGTAGTGCAGAAAAGCTTATGTTTCCTCACGCTGACATTTAGCAACGAAACGGCGGATTGACGTCACCTGAAAACACCTTATGGAGTAACAGCGCACGTCCGGTCCCTTTCCAAAACACCATCTGATGGCGTTTTTAAGATGGCGTTTAATCGACTATGTCCAAAAACAATTTTTAATGAAGACAAACAAAAGCTTTTTTTTTGTTCTAATGCTTAGAAAAACAAAGTTGGCTTATGTTTTTTTCGCCAAAAAAAAAAAAAATTGTGAGTGCGGAAAGAAATTCAGAAGCATACTCTCATTCCGAAGCGCTTTCTGATGATTGCGCCAAGTTAGCCTTTCGGGCATCTTTTCCAAAAGAACTGCTGTGCTATACGGGTCTAAAGATATTGACGAATACAATACGCGTAGGGAGGATTGATCCCTCCTAGTTATCTACCACATAGTTGCGACGTCGCTAGTATGTGAAGACAAATCGCTAGCACAGTACACTGAGCAGTAGTAGCCTAATATGTATCTCTTTTTTTTTTTCTACGCAAGTAATAAAGGCAATGATTTTCTAACTTTGTAAGCGTGTTCCCCTGCATTTCGTTTATATCTAAGCTGAATATTGTTGTTCTGGTTAGCGGGACACATTTACGCGAAACGCCTAATGGGGTCACTTTACTAAATACTGATTATCTTGAAAATTGTCTTTTAAAAAAAAAGGCTATCTTCGATTTCTTTTTTTTTTTCTCGCCCAATTTAGGCTGCATATTTTGTTCTCACAGAATCAGGGCAATAACATGTTGCATCATTATTGTGTCTTTGAAGTTACAAAGCGAGAAATATCGCCAAATCGATCGCCTACCGCAGTGCCGTACATACCATTTTAAAACGAAAGGTCCGACTTCTTGCAGAACGTTACTCATATCCCATTTCATGTTTTGAATAAAAAGATTATATTGTGGTGCATATCTCAGATTAGCTTTAAGTTATCCTATGAATACGTATACACGTTTCAAATTTCAAAAGCATCGTTTCTTCATTCGAATTATGCGCGCAGCGAATAAATAATGCGCAAAAATGTATTTATTATTTCTTGATGTGACAACGTGTAGCGAAATCTTCTTTTGGCAACACCAAATACGTCGGGGTTTTTTTCGTTTTTTTTTTTCTAGCGACCAACACACTATTTACAAAAAGCATGCGGGCGAGCAGAAACCAGATTCTTTTGAGGCGAACCATCTGCGCATGCGCCATGGCGACAGCAGTGCCACCGCCGCGGCGTGACGTCAGGGGCCGCGTCAAAGCAAAGCAAAGCGGAGAAAATACCTGGCCCCGTCACGTGATGCTGGTCACTACGCCATCATCGAGCGATCCCAGCGCTCCAATCGGTCCCGCTCGGGGCATATATTTAGCGCCGAGCGGGACCGATTGGAGCGCTGCGATCGCTCGATGGCGTCGTAGTAACAAGGAGGTTAGAAGTACTAGGAGAGGGCACGTTGCAATATTTGTGAAGCCTAGTCATAAAAAGTTTAAACGATGTTGTGGCCAACGTGACCCTAGATCTCTCTGGCTATTGGTGCGCGTGACATGTCACGTGTGAGATGGATGGTTGATTCTAGAAAGATTTCTTGCAGGCTTGCGCGCGCTCCGTCCGGTAGGTTTGATGGCTCTGGGTTTGGTCAGATCGAAGGCTAGGCAAAGGCTAGCTACGGTCACGTGATGTGGTCACGTTGGCCTGAAAATTGAGGAGAGTAAGGAGGAAAATGAGAAAGGGGCGAGGCGTCAAGGGAGTATGGCTTGTGGAGGCTACGCGGCTGACGTCATGCCCTCTCCTACCCTTCTATCCTCCTTGCGTAGTAGCCAGTGTCACGTGACGGGGCCAGGTATTTCCTGCGCTTTGCTTCGCTTTGGTTTTGTGATCTTGCGCATAGTAGCGAAACTGTTTGCTAAGTATATGACGCAAAAACGTGCGTACGACGAAACCTAAAAACAAATCCGATTACGCAGATTGGAACGATCAGAAAGTTGTGTGTAAGATAAAGGGATTCTGAATTTGTAGCTTGAAATACACCTCTCACGTTCCGAGATAACATGATCGAATCAATTTGCTAACTGACAAGCCCACGCTTCTATTTTGAACGGACGGCTATTTTTTTTTTTTTTTCGTTCCAAATGACCTCTTTTAGCGAGCGCTCGAATGTCAGCCATCGAAGAGCGGGATGCATGACGGGAGCCCGACCAACTGACGTCAATTGGTCCAGCACGGGCAAGGCTGCTTGGGGGCGGGCGTAGTTATGAGCTCCGCAACCTGGCGTCGTCAGCGCGTTAAAACCTGGTCGTTTTAGCTGCCCCTCCCCACTCCCCACAAGAGTTGAATTGGCCCAGTTTTAGAAAGGAAATCCGCTTCGACTGGGTTCGCGCTCACTCATGGCTCGTTCACACTTGCGAAATACGCACTCACCGCCGACTGAATTCGCTCGCCGAAAAAGATCGGGCCGTTCACATTTGTTGCCGTCTGCGGAGTGCGCGGCGCCAGCGTCTCTCAGTTTCCCGAACAGACGAGAGCTGACGAGAGCTCCCAAACCTCCTCCTTGCCCGCGCGCGTCTCGTCGCCATCGTCGCCAGCTCGTCAGCGGGGATCTGACGTCAGCAAGCGCCACTTCCCCCGTGAATTCTGATTGGCTTGCAGCGAGAGAAAACTTTTTTCCGGCGTTGAAATTTGGTCCCAGTGCGATCTTGCTCTCCGCCGGAAATTCTGCCTCTTTTCGTCGCCGGGCGTCAGAATTCTCGCGGATCCGGCCGTCGGTTCGCAAGTGTGAACGAGGCATCAGTTTGCCGCCGTAGTTCCGCAGAGCGGCGCTGCTTTTTAGTGCACAGTGACGTAACGATAATTGGTTTATTACTTTTAAATAATGATCTGGTGTCTTTTCGAGCAAAAATATGGCTTCTCCATGGTGTGGCCAGAACGTGGTTATCATTTAGACAATAATATAGGCGCTACAATTTCGTTGCAGCGTCCCTTAAAGGGATACTTCAACGAAATTTGAAATATTCCCGTCGTGTTCAAAAATAGGTTGAATATGATCCACAATATCCGTAAATGACAATCGCACGTTTGTATTTTGATCCTGGTGGCTGTATTTTTCGTTATAAACGGCCCACTCTGGCAAGCGCCCGGAGAAGGCCCACCTTAGAGCACGTGACATCCAACGCAATCATGACGTAGGTCGTCTCGAGACGAGCAAAGCTACGGCGAGGCTGACGCCGAGAGGATGGCATAGTCGTTCCAGCCACCGAAGCGGCTGCTTTTGTACGAATTTTGAGTGACGGGTTAATCTTCTATAATCTTGTAGGGGGACAATAGCGACTTCTGCGACACACAAAAGGGATTCTCGGGAAGAGGGGAGTTCCTCCTTCCCCCCTTCTCTCGTCGTGGCCGGAGGCGAGACAACCTCCGTCACTAGCTGTCAAGGTTCCTAGACGAGCATTACAAACGAGGCGTTAGCGACATCCACCAGGTGCTCTTTGCTAATCGTTTAATTCGTTTTAAAATTCCTTTTCGAGACTTTTTTAACAAGATATTGGTATGTTCCATGTGATACTGCTCTTTTGAACAGATATAGACCAAAAAATGAGCGCCGAAATTTCGTTGTAGTATCCCTTTAAGATGCAATCCTGCGAGTCAGCCTCACGGCCGTCAACACCGCTTGGATACTACGCTGTGGAGACGAACAAGAATACTTCTATGGGCTCTTAGCCTGCTTCCCGACTTCAAGCAGCAAACCAAAGCAAATACTTGCTCGAAACTACAATTCTCGGTGAAGGTCGCTCGATCCACGGATTGCGGAAGCAACAACGAAAACAATCCCACCGACTTGAGCGTCCACGCCGTACCAGCAGCGAAGGCCTAGCAAGGCGCTCGTCACTCGCCGCCTACTACCAGCTTGTTAATTAAAAAAATGTTGGCGAAACCGTTTTGTTTTTTTAAATTTTTTAGTGGACTCTTTTCGTATGAATTTTGACCTAGATCTCCCGATTAGAAGGTGAGTCTTATCTCTTCGTCGCCCCCTTGTCATTTTCGAAGTGTTTTGGGGGGGGGGGGGGGGGGTGGACACCCTCGTCGCAGTGACATACTCGTCGAATTTATTTGCGTTTTTAGATGCGGAGCATCTCTTGCTCGGGTCTATGTCCCGCGGCGTCGGCGTTGTAGTCTGCACTCACACTACGCATGCGCAACTCTCCTCCTTCCCTCTCTGCAACAGCTGCGCGTTACTGTCTCCGCTCTCGCTCTCTACCAGCTGCGCGTGCACTTCGCGTGCGTTCGATTCTAATCACACCGCGCGCGCATGCGCAACTCTCCTCCTTCCGTCTCTCCAACAGCTGCGCGTTACTCTCTCCGCTCTCTCTCTCTACCAGCTGTGCGTGCACTTCGCGTGCGTTCGATTCTAACCACATCGCGCGCGCATGCGCTACTCTCCTCCTCTAGTCTCCTCTCCTTCAACTGTGAGTATAAGCAGCGGTAGCTCCTTCTCTCTCTCTGCGCGCGTTCAGTTCAGCGCTGTTGACTCCACTTCACTCCGTTCTTCCGATGAAGTGTGATGGAAGGAGCAGTCCCGTCAGTTAGTGGGTTGGCGCAAGCAAGCGTCAGCACCACACTCTAAAAAAAAATGGAGGAAAAAAGTAGCAATGGCGCGTCTTCCTCCCTTCTACTGACGCGCCCCCAAGCGGACACGAGAAGGAGGGAGGAACGAGACATTTTCCTCCTTCTCCAGGCAGACTGGAGAAAGATTTTCGCCCTCCCGACTCAACTTCTTTCGGTTTCGTTTTCGAGCAGGTCGCGCACGTTGTTTAATAAATGCTGTTGAGTTGATTGAGCTTCAGCGGCAGCGAAGGCCGCCTGTAATTCCGTCTTCTAGTCCAAACATGCAGAGCATTTCGGTTGCATTGATTTTTTTATCACTAATTTTATGAAACGAGCAAACGAAGCCGCTAGAAACGGCGAAGTTCCGGAGCAGTGCCAGCAGCGCCACGTACACTGGGAAAGATGGCCGTCTCCGAATTGCGGGCTGCGGGGCTCACGCGGAACTACAGTAGCGAAACCACGCGGAACTGTGTCGACGTTCTCGACGTTATGGAAATCGCAGGAACTGCGTCCAAGACAGGCAGGTTTTGCTGCCGGCTGCCTGGGCGCCTTTCTTGCTGAGTTCGGTTCTGTTTTCCGATGCCGAGTGCGACCGGCGTTCAACGTGGTTCTGTATTTGTGCGTGTCAGCAACATAGCAGCAACATCGTGATGGCAGTGTTGTGGGTTGTGAACAGAAGACTGGAATTATCGCCGATGTGACCGTGTGTTCGCGTATCAGAGGTGTAACAACAAGATGAGATGACGTAAACTGTCGGGCATTGATGCCGCTGGTCGGGCCGTGATCGGACGGGGTGGGGTGTCGCAGGTTGACATTCCGCTTTACATTAAAAAGTTTAATACCGCTTGAGGGGTTAGGTGCAATCGATCGACGTGCGGATAGTCATGTTGGAACGCTGGTCTGAACAGTAAGCTCCTATCGTACAGTGGCCAATGTGATTGTCGGTTGTCTCGTGCCCGAGAGCGATTGCGCTCTGGGGAAAGGACTGAACAGTACGAAATCATGACGGAAAGTAGGTATATTTACAGTGTGGAATTTTAGCATGAAAAAAGAATAGTAGGTAAAATCGAAAAAAAAAGCTACCCTTTATTTTGCTGTTTAAATATACTACGGTCCCTGGAGAAACTGCCCTCAAAGTGGCGCGCTGGGATGCTCGCAAGAAGTTTTCGAGCTCGCCACGGCGTAGCTCCATACACTTAACACCTGCCGCAAATCGCGGCTTTGACTGCATTCAAGTTGATCGAAAAGCGATCTCTCAGCCCGTGAAGCATCACTTCCAGCTGAGTGAATATCCGCTCTACAGAGATTAATTCAAGACGGCAATTGCAGCCTTGCGCGAACAGCACAAATAGAAAAACAAACACTACAATAGAAATAGAGGCTACGACGTGCCGCGCGGGGAAACAAACTCATGGCTTCGAACCGCATTGGAGCGGCTTGATTTATTGGATTTCAAATATTTACGGCATGATCGAGCGTTCGCTTTTTAATAAGAGATTCATCCCTTGAGTCATTCAAAATACGGTCAAAGGAATGACATTGCTAGAAAAAAATCAACATGCTGGGAATATTTTTTATTGCTTATTCAGTCACCGAAAAATTCCGTACGTTCAAAACGACCAGTATAAAAGACGGAAAAGCAGAGCTCGGGTGTAGCGTAGTGTGCCGTTGAATTGATGTTTGTATGTGCAGTGTATGTGCTCAGTGTATGTTCACGTAGTGCTTGTAGTATGTGTAATGTGAGTAAAGGAGAGGTTCCCGAAGATCCGTAAGCGCAATGGTGGGCTGAAGAAATAAAAATATTTTTTTGTAGAACATGAATTGGGCTGTACCTAGCGCCACCTAGCCTAGCTACTTGCAATTACTCTGCTTGACCCTGCCATCTAGTGGCAAGCGATTTAACCTTTCACGCTACGCGATAAACAGTGGCTTCGAGTTAGTTCTTTTGAGAGCGGCTTTTGGTTTCGCGGATTGGGTTTGCCGTTCCCCCGTGATGTGCGGTTGACGAAGTAATAGTGACTCGAGGAACACCAAAGGTAAGACGTGAAGTGCGCGAAGTAACTGGGTATCGGTTGTCTCCGTTTAACATCGCAGTGCTGTCGACGAGAAGACTGAGTAACTGCTTTCGAAACGCAAGTTTCTGTACCTGTGGGGGGAATCTGGCTTCGGAAATAAACACAGTTCGCGGAAAGCTCGTGTTACGCTTTTATTTGCTGCTCCTCTCGTCCCGTACAAGAGACGTAGCGTCCTCGTTAAGCCTTATTGAGCTCGATTTGCTCGATTCAGGGCCGCCATAATGAGATGCAGGCGACGGAGGAACTTTGCTCCCCTGCTTCAGGGACGAAAGTTCCTCTCTTTCTGAAGGAACATAGGTTACAAGACCGTTCCCTTTAGAGCGCAGCTCTTAGGGGCCCGTTTCCGGCTTGAGTGGCGTCGCCGTCGCCGTCCGCGTAACCGCGCGGTGCATGTTGGGACATGCACCGCGCGAGCACCCCCCCCCCCCGAGCGTTGCATGTTGGGACATGCACCGCGCGAGCCCCCCCCCCCCCCCCCTCTCCAGGTCACGTGACCCCCCCCCCCCCCCCGGGTGGAGATTGAAGAATGAGGGGAGGAGGAGAAGGAGGGGTATACCCTCCCCTGAGTACCCTTCCCTCCTCCTCCTCAAGAGCTGCGCTCCAATTCGGCGTTACAGGGAGTTGTAAACGGCTTTCACTTTTTTTTATTTTTTAGTGGACTCTTTTCGTATGAATTTTGACCTAGATCTTCCGATTACAAGGTGAGTCTTATCTCTTCGTCGCCCCCTTGTCATTTTCGAAGTGTGTTGGGGTGGTGGTGGACACCCTCTTCGCAGTGACATACTCGTCGAATTTAGTTTTTTTTTTTTTATTTTACATACAGCTCGAATAAACACGGTATGCATTGCCCTCGCATTATGAAGTACGTATACTTTATTTTCCGCATGTGTTTCTAAAGCTGCGCCAGCAAACTGCGAAAAAACCGGCGATCAAAATGACGAGTACGACGCATGCTCGTCTCTCCTCGCGATTGATTTCTGCTTGCTGTCTGCTTCCAACAGACTAAAAAAAAGGATTTTTGTTGTCCCAGAATCAGCCTGTTTGGTCACTTCACAAGCCTCCGAAGCCACGACGACGACCGACTTGGTTGTGGTCAGTACGATAACACAGAGCTGGCTCAGCTGTTCCGTTTCGTAGGCCGCGACGCCGCTGTCGTCCGCGCTGTTGTCACGCTGCTTGAGTTCCATTTCGACGAGAAGTACAAGGAAAAACTTATGACAAAAACATCCCCAAAACTCTCGCTTAAATGAAACCATTAAACATGAATCGCGAACGATACGCCTACACCTTTGTGCTACCAAGGAAGAGCAGAGGCGGTCAGTGATCCTGGCTACTTCACGACGAGGAGCCGTCAGGTGGCGCCACTCCTTCCAGTCGTGGCTAATGGTCATAAATATTAATGCTTAACTCCTGGCTTCCTCTTTTTTCTTCACCCCCGAGTAAACAAATAAACAAACTATACACCCGAAGTAAATAAACTTTTTTTTATAGACGTTATCTGAATTGTAATTTCACGCTTCTAAACGTATTTTCTGTGTCATATGTTGTAGTACGGTATAAGAATTATTAAGATTCTTCCAACGAATTCTTCACGACGTATTCTTCATGAATTCTTCCAACGAATTCTTCACGAGTAGACCGCACACGACGTGCGGTCTACTTTATCTTTGCCACTACAAAAAAAAAAAAAACATATTATAAACGTAGAACAGGCACCGGTGGCAAATTGAAGGCACCGCGCTAACCACACGCTTTCTGTTCAGTGGCGTCCTCTCTCGGCAGAAAATCACACCTTTTTTCCCGATAATTTTTTTTTTCTGAAAGACGCGCTTTAGAAATATGTTTCCGAGTGCTACCCGGGCGTAAAAATGTTCGTAGAAATGAACTAATGAATTCAGTGCAATAAACTTTGCACAAGGTTGTCTTTAGGGGGTGCATTTATTATACTCAAATTTCATAACTCTAGGTTTTCTGGGGAGGAGGGGGGTCTATACCTACAAAATGGTGTTTTCTTTTCTATGCACAGAGGAGAAATGTTACCGCTGCAATTCACGGATGGCGCTACATGAAACAAAAAGGCGAAAGCTTCTTTGATATGAACACTTGATAGTATATCCAGCAGATCCTGATAGTATATCCAGGTGGTATACGTCTGTGAAACTGTGTCGACCAGATGGTTTTTACCGTTGGCCTTCCTGTGCAAAGGAAAAGAACAACATTTTTAAGGCTTCCATTTTTTCTGCCTGAAACTCTTAACTCGTGCAAATTCAATATGATAAATACGCCACCTAAAGACGTCCTTGTGATGTATCAATGAACTTCACTCATTGGTTAATTCGTACGAATTTTCTTATGTACCAATAGCGCTCAGGAAAACCCAGCAGGGGCATGTTGCTCAGCAGAGGCTTTCAACTTGCTCTGAGAAACTTTTTGTTGCGTACCAGTGACGCAGTTATGTATCAGTTACCCTGTTGCGTACCAGTTACGCAGCTACGTACCCGTTACGTAGTGAGGTACGAGTTACATAACTACGCACTTGGTTACGTAGTTACTTACGGTACTAGTTAGTACTATTAATAGTTACTAGTAGTTACTTCTTGTTACTAGTTACTACAACTAGTTAATAATCCGGCACACATTTACGCAGTTATGTACCAGTTACGTATATGTACAATCAATATAGACCGAACTCACCAGCCAGTTTGGCTACGCCGCCGCTGCCGTGATGTCATGTAAAACCAAAAACTAATCTTCGTTTCAAATACAATGGCCTATTAGTTACGTAAGTGGGCTTACAAGGCGTCTCTGCCTGATGCACTTGTCGACGCCGACAGGTGGCGCTGGAAGTAATTCCTCCTGAAACTTTCAAACGCTCCGGGGCCCGGTAGCTCTTACTCGTGGGCTTTTTACCCCGAAATATGAGCACGATATAAGTGTTAGCTAAATTATTTTTAATATTCCTCAGTAGTTCGTTTTAAAAATAGTTTGAGGTCGGTTTAATCACTGTTCAGGGCTTGGGAAGGCTCCTTGTCATGTACACGGCGCAGTTGGCTTAGTGGAAGCATGACTCTACTGCGATAAAGACGCTGTCACTGACAGACTTCGGTAACTCTCGTGTGCCCTGCCACTAGCGCGAGCGACATGGTAGGTACTGTCCAGAAGTTACTAAACTGACTTTAGGAGCGAGTTCTGGGCCACGGTGCATGGTCCGGGCCAGCGTTCCTGCCAAGAACGCCGTTCAAGGCAATAATGCTTGCTCGTGCTTGTATGTTTGGTTTCGCTCGCACATATCAGTTACACGATCGACACAAGCGAGCAATCTTGGTACTGCCTGTGTGCAGCCGCATGTGGCATGTCTTATCACATCGACGTTCTGCGCTACCTGTCTGTTCAGTCTGCGAATATTTTATTCTTTGGCGCGCGACCGCATATTGGCGGTTAGAAAAAGTTGTGGAAGTCCTCTCAAGTTTGCGGCTGGCTTTGTTACGTGGATACATGACAAGATAAAAGGTCCTGAAATCGTAACACTCGTCAACATGCACGCCGTAAACGTATGGTGAGTAATAATTAACGGTTTAGTTGGTGCTCGGAGGGAGTTTTGAGTCGAAACAAAAACGCCAAACTGTGTTCATTCACTGGGATCGCTGTTTCTCGCGTCGTTTACCCGACGCAGGGGCCGACGACTGTTCCTTGCGCTGTCTCGCCAATCTAGGTAGCGGCAGGCGGCGGGTCGAGCGTGGCTCTTCGCATTGCTGGTCGTCGCATAGGTTTCATACCTTGTCGGCTTTTCTTCATGGTCCTTGGTTTTGGTGTCGTTTTTATCAGGTACCGAGCTATGTCCAGAGATTCATAAGTATCGTGGGAACGGCATCTTCTGACAGCGGCCTTCCACGCAGAATGCGCACCTCCTTGCCATCGATTACACGGACGCAGTCCCTGATTATATACTGAGGTTCAAAATGCAATTCGTAAACTTCGCCTGGTTCATACCCTCGGCACGCTGCAAGCGTTTCTCAATGTTAACGTCCCTTCTCGTCTTGGGGGACAATGACGCCTTCGATGCCTCATTCATGCTGTGTGGAGAATACAAATCACTATGAAGTAAATTGTGATTTAGATCAGACGAGTTTTACAATGATGATCCAAATCAAGCTATATTTGGCCCCCTTTTATTTCATATTTATGTGAACGATACGCAACTATGATGGAATCACTGAAACTTGTTATGTACGCAGACGATACTAACGCATTCGTTTCTTCAACTTCAAAAGCGTCCTTAAAAACCATGGCAATTCGCTATCCTGCCAATCTATCAGTGTTGCTCCAATATACCAAATTGCTACTAAACGTAAAAAAATGATATAGTTTTCACTCCTACAAATAAATGCGACAACAGTAATATGGTAATATACTTCCAAAACGAAGTTATATAAAAAGTTACTGAACGAAAATTTATTGGGGTATGGTTAAATCAAGCACTAAATTGAAACACTCATGTAAATAATCTGAGCTCTGAGCTGTCCCGAGCAGTGGGAGGTCTATATAAAATTTTAAAAAAACCTGATACCCTTATGGCAAAAAAAATGTATTATTCATTTTTTTATTCCAAATTTTATTATTGCATTTTAGTATGGGGCACAACATCAACAACAAATTATAATAGGTTGCTTGTCTTTCAAAATAAGATTCTACGAATATTCGAGAACTACAAGAGGAAACCAAAAGACATTTCCATCGGCCCGCTTTTCGACAAATATTAGCTACTAAAGGCAAATCAACTCTATTATTTTAAATTGTTACAAGTAACACACAGTGAAAAACTAATCGAAACTCTGCCAGAAACAAGTAACAACTTTAGGCCTACAATCAGACGACCACCAAAATACGCACAAATTACTGAAAGCTAACAAAACATTTTCAGTCCTCAAACATTATAGATACCATCAAATATCAAAATAAGTTTAATTGCAATTTTCTACAATTTAAAAAAAAAAAAATGTAGACAGTTTTGGTGGACAGTGGCATTGTTTTTTTTTAATATTTACTATTTGTATGTCTTTCATGACTTCTAACCATTATATTTATATGTTTCCACTTACTATATTTTAGGTTAGAAATTCTAAGATTTCAGTGCTTTTGTTAAAAAGCTTTAAATGTGGTGCACATCTGTTCGATCGCACAGTCTCGTACAATTTTATAACCTTTTCCGAAGTTTGTGTTTGTTTTTGTTTTCTGTGTGCTTACGTTAAAAAACATTGAGTGTTTTGTATATTTTTATTGTATAGTTTCGTATAATTTATATATTTTTCTTAAGTGTGTGTGTGTTTTTGTTGTTTCTGTACAAAAAGATGTGCAATGCTGCTTAAGACTTTTTAAAAGCCTCTGAAAAGAAAAACACACAAATAAACAGTCTAGTTGGGACACGCGTGTCAAAAAAAAAAAAAAAAACTATTTTACGCGAAAAACAAACGTTCTAGAGCAATATTGAAGGCGCGAGACGCGATTTAGTTGGTAATCACCTTCTTTTAATTTGTTTTCTCTTTCGGCATTTCGGCCGCGTGGAGGAGAGGTGGAAAGAGCGAATGACCATTCCGTGACGTTATGAACTTTGCGCCCAGAATGTTAAATAAATAGCTCGCCGTCAATATACTCTAAAAAAATGTTTTTCCGGTAAAATTTATTTTGTGACACGCGTGTCCTAATTAAACTGTTAAAAAAAAAAAAAAACGTCTTGTTTTTTTTTTTTTCAGGGGCCCTCTAAAGGGGGCGGAGACCTCGTCAGGCATCACGTCTTTAGCCTTTCCCACAAACAAAATCTCGACATATTTTGTATTTACTTTTCTTTGATACTTTAAAGAAGTGTTATTTATATCAAGCTTAAAACGAGCCAAAAAAGAGTGCTCTTCTGAGCAAATCGGACTGTTGAGCTCAATTCCTACTTCCCACTTAGCTCGTCATCTACGTAACGTCCTCTTGCAACAGAATTAAAACGCAAAAAAAAAATTAAAACTAGAAAAGTAATGTCTTATTGCATTTAGGTCAGAGCTCGAAAAAAATCAAATGAAGTTTTCTTAACTCACTAAAAATCATTATGCTGTTTTTTTTTTTTTTTTTTTTTTTTTTTTTTTTTTTTTTTAATCCACTATGGCGAATCCCTCCATACTGGATACAATTCTGTATGGCGGGATTACAGCAATAAAAAGTTGTTAATGAAACTTTACATTTCTAGTAATTCTTTTTCAGCACTGTTATCAGTGATCTAGTACAATGAAACACAATTTTCTGTCTACAGTGATTTAAATCAAATTAATATGACTTAAGTAAAAGAAATCTTACATAAGTCAAATACCACTTATTTAACTCAAATTATTTTTTCCTGTATCAAATAAGCCTAATATAAATCAAACAACTTTGATTTAGATCAAGTAAATGTAATCTAACCAAAATAAAACTGATTGTAAGAAATCGCGATTTTTTATTATTTTTTTGTAAATTGTGTAATTTCTGGCGCAAAACAGACGTTCTGGTGGAGGCTAGTCATCCACGCTTGCACCAAATACATATTCGAAAGAATAAACGGGGAACCCGCATCGAGGGTTTCACAAATAAACGGCGAACAGGGCACGTTTTGCCAAAGAGAGCCGAACAGGACAAGAGAAGTATCAGGAGGAACCTACTGCAGCACCCCCAGCGGACACCAGCGACGTTGACATCGGCAGCCTCAACGAAAGCACGGAGGAGAGAGAGCAGTGAACACACTACCCTCCTCTAGCCCGCTGTACTTCAGAGTAACCATACTGTAGCCTTTTTGGACCTGAAAATTATTGTTGCCGGCTGTCTAAAGCTTTATCTTCAATTGCAGTAAAAGGTTCTCCATCCAGCAGAAATGTGAAAACAGCTCGGAGAAGCACGCTGTAGCCACACATGCCCTTCTAACCCACCGTGTGCTGGCGGAAAAAAAAAGCACAGGTTGTCTATTGTTTTATGTGTGACATAGCATGCTCCTCGGCTGGTGGCTGACAGCCGGTGCCCCATTGTCGAGTCTTACACATGAATGACGCGTTCACACTTCCAAGTCGCAACTGTAGCGCGACAGCTTCTTGTCGCCGAAACGACAGTCGCTGTCGCAAGAGCGACCGGTTCGAGGCATCCGCTTCCAGAACGAATTTTAAGACCGGTCGCCAAGTCGCCCTGCGGCTGAACCAATCAGAGGCGCCTCGGAAGTGACGTGTGGTGCGCCTCACGTCGTTTAACGTGAAATGTTTTTATAGGCTAGGTCTTAGGTAGTTTGTGAAGCCCAGATAAAACCGTGGCCACGAGGCTCGAGATTGGTTGGCGGGTGGGAGAGGAGGAGTGAGGTGCTCGACGCTTGTTGGTTAACGGGGATGTCACGTGGTCAGAAGGGCTGGCGAGGGGGAGCTCCACCACCTGTGCGCACTGAGGAGTGTCCTCTCCAGTATGGAAGGCCTTGGAAGATCGCCATGTTGATCAGTCCGATTCGTGGTAGTATCGCTTCATTCTAGGAACAACTATCAGCACTTCGTGAAGCCCAGATAAAAACGTGGCCATGAGGCTCGAGATTGGTTCACGGGTGGGAGAGGAGCAGTGAGGTGCTCGACGCTTGTTGGTTAACGGGGATGTCACGTGATCAGAGGGGCCGGTGAGGGGAAACTCCACCACCTGTGCGCACTGAGGAGAGTCCTCTCCAGTATGGAAGGCTTTGGAAGATCGCCATGTTGATCAGTCTGATTCGTGGTAGTATCGCGTCATTCTAGAAACAACTATCATGTATACAGATGGCACGCGTCTGATGAAGAACGCGGTGAACGAAGGCGTCTGGCAATTCAGAGTATCGTTAAACGTTTGTGACGCTAGAACTTTTCACGTATACAACACAATTGCCTAGCAATTTGCGATACATTTTTACACCCGGACGACGCACTTCTGCGGGAGGTGCAACCAACATGTACATCCAACGCTTCGGTTCGCGGTAGCGTTCATGGATATAGCGCCACGGAAATCTTTGCGGCGGCTCTGATTGACGCTATTAAAGAGTATATACATATTTTTATAACAAGCGGCACCCATACTTAAACAAATGCCTAAAAAGAACAAAAAAAAAAAAAACTCGGCCTGGCAGCAAATCCGTTATTTTTGGCTTGACACTTGCACGCACTGTACCGCGGAGCCTCGAGTGAGTGAGCGCCAATGTAGCGATTGTGATTTCATTGTACGGTTCCGAAACACTCAGACCCGAAAGATTCAGACCCGAGAGACCCGAAACACCGAAAAAAGTTATGATGGTGTATAATTTCAGACCATACGAATAAACCTACCCCTATACACCGTTTAAATATAATACATTAGTTGTATAGAAGTTAAGAAATTTTCCTTCTTTTCGTCTTGAACACCTTTTTACTTTACATTTTAGTTTTATGTTTTTTTTTTGTATGATAATCGCAAGAATATCTCGCAGTCTCTTCAACTTTCTGAAATTCCATGCGATTGGAAAATCACTAACATCATCCCCGTTTACAAAGCAGGTGTTCGCCAACTAATCAACAACTATCGCCCCATCTCGCTCACCAGTGTGTCGTCTAAACTCTTAGTGCATATACTCTATTCTAACATAATAAACTTTCTAGACTCCCACAACCTTCTTTTCGAGCATCAGCACGGCTTTCGCAAGTCATACTCATGCGAAACGCAACTAACAGCTTTTCTTACTGACGTTTACTCAAACTTTGATTCTAATAAGCAAACTGACGCCATATTGATTGATTTCTCCGAGGCATTTGACAGGGTCCCTCATCAACGTCTCTTACTGAAACTTAGAAATATTAATATCCATTCCTCAGTCGTCAAATGGATCTCCGAATTCCTCACAAATCGCACCCAGTACTCATCTATTAAAAACACCAAATCTACCCCCTGCACCGTAACCTCCGGCGTCCCCCAGGGAACCGTTCTCGGCCCCCTTCTATTTTTAATATACATTAATGATCTCTACCTCAACATCTCCTCTTCAATACGTCTGTTCGCCGACGACTGTGTAATTTATTGACCTATTAATTCGAACCACGATAATCAAATGTTGCCGAATGACCTCGCACTTATAACTCAGTGGTGCCACAAATGGCAAATGACTTTAAACTTTAATAAATGTAAATCTCTATCATTCACCCGCAGTTCACATGTTTCATCCTTTTCTTATCACCTTTCCACTCTCCCAGTAGCTACCTGTTCCTCATATAAATACCTAGGCGTTCACCTGACCTCTGATCTGTCATGGACTACTCACATGAATACTGTCACTGCCGATGCTAACCGTACTCTCAGATTTCTTCGCCGTAACCTCAGACTAGCTACACCTTCAGTTAAACTACTAGCTTATACAACCTTGGTCAGATCTAAACTTGAATTTGCTTCATCCATATGGTCACCGTGGCAATCATATCTAACTAACAACCTTGAATTCGTTCAAAACAGAGGTCTTTGTTTTATTTACTCTGACTATTCCTCATACACTAGCATATCAGGATTACGCAAAACAGCTAACCTTGACTTACTTTCTTTACGTCGAAGGGTGTCAAGTCTCACTCTTCTTCACAAAATCTTTTACCACAACAACCATCTAAAAAATTCTCTTCTATCACCTCCCTACCGTATTTTCCCTCGTTTTGACCACTCATGTAAACTGCGCTCAATTAATTCGTCGTCTGTCTCTTGTGAAATGTCGACTCTACCATCTGCTATTGACGATTGGAACTCATTACCTGACCTCACTGTAAACATGACTGACACTAACAAGTTTGCTGCAGCCGTTAACCTCTTTCTTTCTGAAATACAAGTATAGGTTACAACGTGTTTTTTATTAACCTTTTTTGTTGATGTTTTTATTGTGTTCACTCCCTCGTATAATGCCCCCTGGGGCCCTCGAGGAAAATAAATGATGATGATGATGATGATCTCGTGTATGTCTAGCAAAAACAATACGTTGATCGAATTTTTTTTTTCCTTCACAAAGTTTTATATAACTATAATTTTCATTCGTACAAATTAAAGCCGCATATGACTGCTCTCGTTTACAGTCAGGCGGATCACTCATTAAGTGCTACCGACCGTATAGGCGCGAGCTTCGTGGTAACTATGTTGTGACGAGAGCTGGCACGACCGAAAATAGCTCCGTCTGAACGGATGTCTCCCCCCGGCAATTAGTGGGCCGCCGGCGGTGAAGGTCTTTCCTCTTCTGGCCACTTAGCGTGAACGTCGGCTCCAAGAAAACAGATCATGGCGTTCTCCAGCAAGAGACGGCAATGCAGCGCTTGCTGGCTGAATCAATTATTAATAAAAATGAGGATAAAACATTTAATTGTTTGTTGAAGTTTTTTTTTTTTTTGTGTGTGTGTGTGTGGGACGTGAGAATCGTACTCTGCGCGACAATGTTAAGGCAAACAAGCGATAGCCAGTTTTTTTTATTGGGGTGGGGGGGGGGGGGGGGCAGGAAAACCCGCGAGACAACTAGCAACGTGACGATGCATTTTTTTGGCGCAGCTTGGTTGAGTCAATCGGATTGTGTATAAACCACAATCTGATTGACTCAACCCTGACAATCTGATTGATTGATTGATATGTGTGGTCGGTATATGTGGCCTGGAAAGTGTCCAACCGGGGCACCGACCTAAGCGCTAACCGCATGGGCGTTTGGTATTAAACTGAGTAGCCCCCACCGGAAGAAAATTCCGTAGCGTTCTGGAACCAACGAGTGTGTAATTGATAGAGATCATTTTCAGCTGTCTGCGTAAGAGGGGAGCGGGTTTTCGTGCCTCACTTCGGTACAAATAGCCACACGTGCTAAAAGAAAAGCGCCGAATAAACAGGAACAGGCGAAGTAGACGAAACAAAGTGCGCTCTCAAATGAAGGTTTATTGAAACAAACACGCACTATTCATACCATCTTTCTGAATATTCGTCTAGAAAATAAAACTTTTTATCTGTCAGTTTCATTAACGGGGAGCTAACGCACTTGTTTTCGCCTTGCTTTGTATAATACATAATGCATCGTAAAATTCTAAGGCAGTTTTATCTGCGTACCTACCGAGTATATTGTTAGTGCTAATTGTGCGTCACGCTCCGTGCGGGAACTATAGGGGGCGCTTTGAAAAACGCGCGTAGCGCCGCTAGCGGAGGAGCTGGCGTTCGAAAGTGAGGCGCGTTGAGCAGCCTGCGGCGCCTTTTTGCATACTAAGCTTTGGCGGTGGAAGCGCCTTCGGATGGATCTTTGGCTTTTTTGAGCCGATGCTTTAAGGGTGACATTGCATGAGTGCTGGTACAGATATAAGAAGGCCATCTAGCTGTTCTCCGCTTCTTATATGTTGAGTTTGAGGCGTTTATATATTATATTACTTATTATACCAAAAAGAGGTGGCACAGCGAAACCAGGTTGAAATATAGTTCGGGCGGCGTAACTAAATGGGAACCGTTTTTAACCATCAAAGGCTGTCAAGAAAATACCACTCGTCCTGGCAGGTGCACACTTTACAGGTAGGAAGGGACCAGTGGACGGTACTTCCAGTTAGAACAACTTCGCTATAGGTGGCTCCGAAGCTGAGAAAAAAGAAATTGTTGTTTACGGGACTCGGGGTGTTGGCGTTTCCACATCCAAAATGAGGCTTATCAAAAAAAGAAGTACACCACATAAACTTCCATACTCAAACGCCGATTGTCCAGTGATTCCAAGTTTCACTGTAGTTTTCCTTAGATTCATTTTTGTCACTTTTTGGACCGTCCGAATCTTTTTTCATAACGTACAGTCTGCGTGCCATACTGGTTCGGATATATCATCGATACGTAGGATGGGGACAACACTTCTTTGGAGGGCATTCCTCCAACGAAATTGGCACTGCACCTTGAGTGTGGGATGGCCTTTTAGTTCGTCTCATCGGCGCTAACGTATGTAGGCGTTACTGGTACGAAAACAAACGCAGAGCGCAAAGCGACAGTGTAGAATGTGTCAGGCGTGCCGACACAATGGCAGACAAGATCGGGAGACCAAATGTTTCGCGTCGTACGGCACGGGTCCATCGTTGTCGCTGTCCCACAAAACATCCGCGAGTTCAAAAACTGTGAAACTTTGTCCGCACGAGATACGACGCATAAATATTGGAGCACTTAATGACGCAGCAGTTCATGCTGTCAACTGAGCGCAATCGCACCGCTCCAACTTCAATGCGTACCAATGTACGCGGCGTGGTTTGGTTTCGCTGGGGTTCTCACTGCCTACCTTCGGTAACGGCCGCGCGGCGGCGCGCCGGTCGCGTTGCACGGAGTGTATAGCCGAGTGCACTGCGAAACTGCCCGGCGGGCACTGTAGTACTGACCATGCAAGCTATTCTTTTTTCCTTGTTATCTTGTTATCTGCTCTGCGTGCAATGTTTTGGCGGAGTGCCGAAAATGGCCCGCGTCGATATGAATAGCGGTCGACGGCGCAAAACCGCGAAAGCATCCCATTAACAGCTATCGCTGTAATATCGCTGTAAAACTTGGAGCTCGGGGATTAAAGATGGCTTGCTGATCGGAATTCCATCCTCGCCGCCAAATAAAGTAACTTCCGCCGTATGGGATCCCGATGAGCAAACCGTCGTTATTCGCCGAACGTTTATTATGGATGCCAAGTCAGGAGCAAGACAGCGCTTACGCGATGACTCGTGCGCGAATAATACGTACGATTGTCATATTTCAACAAATATGTTGCGTGTGTTCGTAGCACTTCCGCGAGAGCCTCGACGAGGCAAGCGAAGTCAGTGAATAAAACAAAATGTTAGCTTGTTCCTATTGGAAGTTATTTGCTGATATTGCTGAGAAAGAAAGCATCACAAAAAAGGATTCTCGCAAAATAGCGTTCGTCTATGCGCCTGATTTTCGTATGAAAAGTAATCAAATTGAGCGCAAGGAGAAGTGAACTCGGCTATAATTTTAAAGATCGGGTATATGCGCATACTAGAGCAGAAAATAAGTCTAGATAAATTAAGCAAGCATCATGACAATGCATCGGACTATATACATATAAATGTAAATTTTATGAGTCAGGTTTATACGTTTCGCAAGAAATATCTTCGACACAAACGCGCCTGAAGTAAAAGAAGAGCCTAAAGCCGGGGTCACACTCCTTATACAAGTTTATCCTTGAACTCGTTGCCATGCATCATTCCAAGCACGGATTTCGTGGTGACTTGCGTTCGTATCTGTTTGCAGACTGTCATTTGAATGATGTATAAGCAGTGTAACCCCGGCTTTAGGACAGTATGATCTAACATTTTCCGTCTATTCTTTTTTCTACTCATGGAACTAGCTTTGCTATCAGCTTGAAGGCTGTCGTGTACGCCGTCCGCTTGTCCCTGAAAAATGACACGAAAACTTCTCATATGCGCACTAATAAAACAAAAAAAGCAAGAACAGCCGTTACAGGATATGTCGGCCCGTATGCATTATCTCGTCTATTATTAGATTCTATGTGACCTTCGAGCGGTCGCTCCTTACTTGCGGCTCCCACTTCTTTCCAGGCCTGCTGTCGCGAGAAAAACAAAAACAGGCGGGGTCTTTACTGATCCAGCGAGCCCACAGTCTAACACAGCATCCTGTCATGTCTTGTCGAAACCGTGGAGGTGGGAAGTTTCTGGTAAGGTGAGATGACACCACCAGAGGTAAAGCCTGAATAAGTGTGGAGAAAAACGGCCCCCAACGATGAGCAAAACCACAGTTGTTTTCGTCACCCCGAGTGCCCACCGGCCACCCGAGGGTGACCAAAACAGCTCTGGTTTTAGTCATCATTGGGAGCGTGTCCCTCCACACATCTGGCTTTAACTCTGGTGGCTTCATGTAGCCTCCAGAAGCTTCATACTTCCATGCTCTAAGTACTTCTGCTTTTTATCAAAGCACTTGGAAGGGCCAAATGCTTAAAGCTACGGAGAAAACTTGGCAGATCACGGTGTTGAATATACGAGGTGCCCCCCAAACCAATTCACAGCATTTTCCTTACCTCAAAACGAAACTACTCATTGCTGAACGACCATTCTTCGACCAACTGTTACGCTAGCGGTGCGAACCAGGTGCCAAAGTTTCAGAAATAACCGTTATCTCACTCAAAACTAATCTGCGAGTTTTCTTTTAATTTTAATAGAAAAATGGAAGCCAATAGAGCCCTCGAATACACGGAGTGTATGGCGCCAGTTACTTAACACGGGCCCCGTTTTCCCAATTAAATTTTCAAAAAATCGCCTACGCCTTTTTATTAAGGTAACGGTTTTTGAAACATGGACATCTGGTTAATACCACTAGCGTTACTCTTGGGTGGAGAATGAGCCTTTTCGGTGATTTGTAGTTTATTTTTACGGTGTAAAAGACTGCAAATTTCTTTTTTTTTTGGGGGGGGGGGGGGATATGTTGTATACTTAGGTATAAAGCAAGAGCTGCGAAACTTAGCATGACGTAAGCACTTTGAAAAGTAATGCTGAGTGTCGCAACTAGCGCCGACTGTTGTTTTAGTCCACCAAGCAACCTTGACAGTCGCCGTTTCTCGATCGGAGGTAGCACCGGCACACAAAACATTCACTTGGCAGGGCCAGAACAGAAAAGGTGGGGAGCGAAAAGGGAGAGGTGTGGGGTTTCTGGGGACGACTACAGGCGAATGGGAAATGCAAAAGGAAAGCTGTGTGGATCACCTGTGGATGACAGGGAAGAGAGGGAAGAAGAAAGACGTGGCGGTCGGAACAGTGTACCTCTGGACTGGAAACAAATCCGAGGAGACAAACAAGGCACAACTGACCTACCTACAGAAGGACGTGAAAAAACTGAACCTACCCACCTTCATACTTGGAGATTTTAACGCACATATAAAAGAACTGGATAAGAGGACAGAAAAGGCCCGTCGGGAACTCCTATGTTGGATGGAAAAATGGGACTAGTGATGGTGAACGGAACAGACAAATGTAAAGGGAAGATCACATGGCCAGTTCGGGAACGTTCCTACTGGCTTAGACTACTGTCTTATGTCCCCAACACTCTATGAAAGTCTAACAGACATCACAATAGACGAGACTGACGCAGCGAGTCTTGAAAGTGATCACTGCCGACTGACATTAGAGTTTGGGGTAAACATAATAAGAGAGTCGCCGGTGCTAAGGACACCTAAGGGTTGACCAGTAGGGAAATGTAGAGAGTGGTGGAGGAGCTGGAAAAGGAGGCGGAGGAACAACCCATCCGACAGTACACAGACGTTTTGAATTGGATGTGCAAGTGGATTACAAAGGTCAAGGGAATAAAGAGTGGACACCGGAAACAGAGACAAAGGAGAATGAGATGGTGGGACACAGAGTTGGGAGAGGCAAGAGTCCGGAGGAGAGCAGCATGCAGGAGGCACGGTGAAGCAGTCCAAATGAGGGCGCAGAAAGAGGATATTGTGAAAGCATGGGAGGAATACCAGGAAAAAAAGATTGAGTTCTCGACTGTGGTGCGAAGAAAGGGGAAGAAGGTGGACCGACAACTGCTTGAGGAATTGCGAAGCAGTGGCAGAGATGCCCCAAGAAAGTTCTGGCAACATGTCAGAGGTGACGAGAGATGGGCAGAGCCTAACCCGACAACAATAAGGGATGCCAGGACTGTATCGGGCGCATTGCTCTAGCAATGGCGGAGAGCTTCGAAGAACCAGATGCAGTAAGAAAGAGTGACCCTCTGAAGGACAGCACGGGAGGTACCCAACAGCGCCGAGCTATATCCCGGGGCGAGTTGAACAGGGCCATGCAACGCATGGATGGCCACAAGGAAACGGGTCTAGATGACATTCCAGCAGGCCTTCTGAAGAAATTGGGAGGAAAGTCCAGGGAACGGCTCCGAGAGGGGCTCTCCTGTGTGATGGAAATGGGCGACATACCGGAGGACTGGAGGAGATCCCGGGTCAGGATGCTGCACAAGGGGAAAGGAGACAAGCTCATCCTGAAAAACCACCGTCCGATAACAGTGACCTCGGTGCTCTACCGGATTTTTATGCATGTACTGAAGGAATGCCTATAGAGCTGGGCAGAGCACGAGGGAATACTGGGGGGGAGGGGGGCTACAAAATGGATTCCGCAAGGGAAAGAGGCTCGAGGACAATCTTGTTTGTGATCACACAAGCCATGGAGATCGCCAAACATGAGCAGAGGCCCCTATACCTTGGCGTCTTGGACATTTCCAAGGCGTACGACTCTGTGAAACATTGGCTGCTATGGACGGTATTGGAGGAGTTGGGAATGCCTGTGGAATGGAAGGACCTACTCCAAAAGTTATACAGAGACAACACTGTTGTGGTTCGGGGGGGGGGGGGGGGGGGGGGGGGGGACTCACCGTGCTCATAAAGGCCACAAGGAGACTGAGACAGGGGTGCCTGCTTTCACCACTTCTGTTCATGTTCTATATTGCAGGACTGGAGAGAGAACTGGAGGACAATCGCTTGGGTTTCAACATGTGCTATGGTGAAGAGGTGAGCCAAGTAGATCAGAGGATCCCGGCCTTGATATATGCAAATGGCGTGGTGCTTATGGCGGGATCCCTGGAGGAGCTTCAGAAATTGCTGGACACCTGTGGAAAAGAGGAAACCACCGTGGGGCTAACGTTCAACCCCAGCAAGGCAAGTCTGGATTCCTTGGGGCAGGGGTGGAGCAGCGGGACACCCAAGAAACAGAGGATGCCCCTACGCAGCTGTCGCAGAGGGTGAACATTCAGGGCCAAGAGATAGAGTGGAACACCGAATATAAGTACCTGGGAGTGACGCTGCAGTCGGGACAAAGGTACCTCGAACAACATAAAGCCGAGCTGCCGACCACGGCGAACAAACGCAAGGGCTGCCTGGGATGCGGGGGGAATGTGGAGTTTCAGCCGGTACGAGATGATGCGGGCACTCTGGAAAATGGTGGCGGTGTCGGGCCTTACCTTCGCCAACGCCGTGCTGCGCCTGTCCTCACGCACACGAGAACATCTGGAAGTTAGGCAGCTAGAGGTGGGTCGCCTGGCGCTGGGATCACACCGAAGCACCACCAGTGAGTACGTCCAGGGCGACATGGGCTGGTCCTGATTTGAAGCCCGTGAGCCCAGCAGCAAACTGATTTTCGAGCGGCGTCTAGGCACTTTGCGGGAACAACAGTAGGCTCACCAGGTGTTCAAGTACATCCCCCATCGAAGCATCAACACCCCGTGGGTAAAGAGAGTGAACCAGCTCACGGGGGAGCGATATGACGTGCCATGGGTGCGGCTGTACGAGTTCGAATGTCCACGAACGGCGAAACGGGTCCGGGAACGCGTGAAGGAGACAGAAACGACCAGATGGGTCGCCGCGGTTGGCGCGCGGCCGTCCCTCGCCGACTACGGTGCGGAGAAGAAGAGATAAAGGACCTTTTTTGGCAGCAGCGGCAGCAGGAGTGCCACAAGTCTAATTTCTGCTCGCAACGTTACAGGCGTTTCCAGCCAGCCGCTGTATCATCGATCGTGGACACGCGCTGAAGGCCATCTTATCATCGCTGCAAACACAGCAGGCCCCTGATTCGACAAGCGGCAACAGGAGCTACAGGCCGCCAGGGAACTGTGCTGCAAGACGCGACGAACCAAGGATACCACCGTTTTGGCAGCAGTGGCAGCAGGAGTGCCACAAGATTTCTGCTCGCAACGTTACAGGCGTTTCCAGCCAGCCGCTGTATCATCGATCGTGGACACGCGCTGAAGGCCATCTTATCAGCGATGCAAACACAGCAGGCCCCTGATTCGACAAGCGGCAACAGGAGCTACAGGCCGCCAGGGAACTGTGCTACAAGACCCGACGGACCAGGGATACCACCGTTTTGGCAGCAGCGGCAGCAGGAGTGCCACAAGTCTAATTTCTGCTCGCAAAGTTACAGGTTGGAAATCTGTTCTATTTCTTAGAATTTCATTCGTGCAATTCATTGTTGACTGCTGCAGCTGCTGCCTCACTGTCTGCCGTTGTGTTTGAAACTGCCTCATTGTACTGGCGTGACAGTGTGACGGCTCTTGGTAACCAGTGTGTTGCATATGCCATGGCTGACACGTGTTTATGTTGCAATGATGAACTTACAGACGAAGATGGTACAATGAAATGCGCAGAATGTGGTTACAATTATCACTTTGGTAGTTGTTCTGGCGTCTCTGAATCAACCTTCAAATTGGAAGGTGAAATATGGCGGAAGGCGTGGCGTTGCCAGACATGTAGGACCGCCAAGTCGAGGAGCAGTCAGGGTGAAAAACCGAGGCAAGATAAAAGTAACTTGGCAGCTGTCATCTTTGGCATAAACCAGAAACTTAGCACCCTCATGGAACTAAAAGATACCGTCTCGGCGATCGAAGTGTCCGTAAACATATGTCGACGCAGTATGACGAAATTCTCAAAGAGACGCGTCAACATGACACCGAGATAAAGGACCTAAAGAAAAGGATGACGAGCATGAAAAACCGAGAGAAAGAAGTAAATGTGCAACAAATGACGCAGGACATAAACGCACTCGAGTGGCAAACCAGAAAGATGAATCTTGAAATCCACGGAATTCCGGTCTCTGAGCGCGAAAACCTTAACAACAAAATCAACCAGGTGGCCGAAAAGTGAGCAGGTGCCCGTGCTCACGGATAGCGCAATTGTTGCGTTGCACAGGCTTCCAGCTCGGCCAGATAAAATTCCCGGCATCATTGTGCACTTTGCAAAACAGTCAACCCGGGATCAATGGCTCAAAAAAAGGAAAAATTTGGACCGAACGGGGAAGGATGGCTACATCCTTGAAAATCTAAGGCAAAACCGCGCCCTGCTCTGGACAGCTAAGGAATGGACAAAGCAACATGACTACAGCTACTCGTGGCACAGGAATGGGAAAATCTTCGTGAGGCCGAAGGAAGGTGAAGGAGCGATCGTTATCAAATGTGAGATGGACTTGTAACTATTGACGTGAGGGAATTTAGGTCTTGTTTTCTGCGTGTGTCTTCTTTTTATTTTTTTTTTTAATTATGGCAGAACAAAACTACTTTGTTCCGTCAGAATTAAAGTCTTACCTAGGGAATGAGTATTCCAGTTCTTTTTAATGTATTCATTTAAATACTCGGTCCGCTAGAAAGAAAACTGTGGAGCTTGGTTTGTTTTTTGATGAGTTTTGTTTTTCGTTTGATGTTATTATGTTATCAGAGACGTGGTATACTGATGAAAGCGACGTTTTTGAATTGCCAATGTATAAGAGCTATTTTTTGAACAGGTCAACTGGTCGTGGAGGTGGTGTGTCACTTATGGTTCGGAATAATACTTGCTGCGAAATGGTAGAAGAATTCTCATGCGTTAATCAAGACTTTGAAGTGCTATCCTTGCTTGTAAATCACAGCATGATATCGGTATTGTACAGACCGCCGGGTGGATGTCTAACGTCGTTTTTTTTCTTTTCTAGACACCTATTTCAGTTACGCTAATGAGAACATATATAACATTATCCTGGGGGGGGGGGGGGAGTTTAACATAAACATGCTTGTGGACGACAAATGGATCTGCTAATTAATATAGCTGGCTGCAATAGTGTGATAACGTCGCCCACGAGAATCAAGTCTGATTCTTCGACATTGCTCGATCTGCTCATCACAAATTATGACCTACCGTATATAAAATCGGGGATAATGACCACTGACATCAGTGACCATTTAGGTGTCTTTATGTGTATAAAAAACAGATCATTAAAGATAAAAGTCCAAAGCTACATGCATCTTTCAAAATATTACAACTAACAGCCTTTCTGTATTTAGGCAGAGACTTTCAAACTTGGGATGGGGTGAGGTATATGAAGAAGAGGACGCGAATGAAGCATACAACTTGTTTTTACATCACATTCGTACAGATATATAGAGAATGTTTTCCATATAAATCAGTTAAGATATCGAAAACAATCCGTAAGCCATGGATTACCCCAGAGTTACTAGTCAAGATAAACAGAAAAAATATATTGTACAAATCATTTGTAAGAACGAGAGAGCCTGAAGATCTTAAAACATTCAAAGTATACCGCAACAGAGTTACAAAATAACTCGAAAGCGCTAGAGATAAATACTTCAACAACTTATTTTCATTGTCAGCTAAGCGGACGGACATCACCTGGAAAAAGATTCATAATGTTCTTAATCGTTCATCTGAAATAAAACGAATTGATGAAATTTGCATAGGTAATGCAGGACTAATAGAGCAAGAGTTAGCAAACGCCTTTAATAATCATTTCGTGAACTTGCCGAGAGAATGTCCCGATGAAAATGCTTGCTCGTATATTGAAAACAAGAATGAGCTGTCCATATTTCTTGAGCCAGTTGTAGATACGGAGGTGACGCTGAGGTTTTTATCACTAAAGAACAGTGCAAGTTGTGACGCTGACGACATGCTAATAAGGCCTATAAAACATGTTATAGATTTAATATCTCCCTGTTTAACGCATATCTTTAACTTGTGTTTGCAGTGCGGGATCTTCCCTGAAAAAATGCAAATTGCCAGGGTAACTGTTTTGGATATAAAGGGTGATAAGAATGACATGGGGAATTATAGACCTAGTTTCAATCATATCAGTATTTTCTAAGGACTTCGAAAAAATCTTGCTTCCAAGACTGATGAAGTTTTCGAATAAATACAATATAATCACTCCGTCACAGTTTGGGTTTCGTAAGAGCCGATCTACGGAACTCGCTCTCCTAGAGCAAAAAGAATATATTATGCAAAGTTTTGAAGATAAAAAAATAACCTTTGGGATTTTTATTGATTTCACCAAAGCATTTGATTATTTAAATCACAGACTGCTCATAAAAAAACTAGAAAAGTACGGGTTCCGTGGAACCGCGTCAGCTCTCATTTCGTCATACCTTGCTCATCGTAAAAAGTACGTTCATATTAACGGTTATTCTTCTTACATTAAACCAATCACATCCGGTATCCCACAAGGCAGCATTCTGGGCCCTTTTTTGTATAATTGATATATTAATGACATTGTCAATGTAAATTAAAGTACAAAATTTGTGATTTACGCTGACGATACAAGTCTATTTTGTAAAGGGGACTGCTGTCTTGAACTAGCAAATAGGGTTAATCAAACTCTACATAAGCTGGGTAGCTGGAGTCACTCTAACGCGCTAAAAATAAACGTGAACAAAACCAAGGCTGTTTTGTATCAACCAAAAAATAAAAATGCCTCTATCCCAACAGATATCGTGTTGGATACGACCAAAATTGAGGTTTTGACTCGCTTCAAAACGCTTGGTATTATATTCACGGAACGAATGACGTGGGATGACCATGTAAATCACATTTTGATAAAGTTGTCACGGGTCGTTGGCATATTATGCCGTCATCGCTCCATTCTGCCAGCAAGTGTTAAATTAATCATCTACAACTCTTCATTTCTCTCGCATGTGCACTACTGTCATCTTGTCTGGGGAAATACTACTAATGTAAATTTAAATAAGATACTTGTGCTCCAGAAAAAAATAGTACAAATTATAAGTAATGTTTCATATGATCACCCTAGCAGATCTCTTTTCAAAGTTTGAATGTATTGAATGTGTATAGTTTATATAAATACCGTTTATGCCTAAGGGACAAGTCCGAAGTCATGAACAATATATGTCATCTTGTCAACCTAGCGTCTCTGACGAGGAGATACCCAATATATTCAACTCGAAACATAGACAACTGGAAAGTGCTAAATTGTAGAACTACTTACGGTGAGCAGATGTTATCGAATATATTACCCAACCTACTTAATTATCTGAATACTCAAAATATGGAACTCCTAACATCAACACCGAAAAAAATCCAATCCTTTTTTAAGCGTGTAATGTGATGACTTCGATCGAGCAATGTTCTAGTGTCCTGACGTGTGTATAGTTATTATGTCTGTTCGCCATAAGCTCATAATTTATCATAACTTATATAACAGTGCTTAATCATGCTCTCGATATCTCTGAATATGTATGATTTTGATGTGATAATCATGACTTTTTATTGAATTGTTAGAGTTAAACTTGCTACATTCTGTATGTCATTGAGACACTTCGGTTAACTGAGCTTGTATTTTTGTTAACTGAGCTTTTTTTTTTCTTTTTACTTTGTATTCTTTGTGAGCTGCCAATGCTGCTGATTGTAGGGAGGGGGCCGAGGACTCGTCAAGCTGCATTTATGCAGCTTTTTTCCTCGGTCTCCTTCCATCATGGATGTGATGGAGAAATAAACATTTATTTATTTATTATTTATTTATTGTGCGTGAGGAATTCGTCATCAACTCGAGAGGCAGTGGCGCGCTGTGCGAGGCACGAAGTCGAGTGCTCGCCGGCGTGTGCACGCCAAGCACACGCCGGTAATGGACGGTAAGTGCCAGCTATGCGGCCAGCAGGAGGAGACAGCCGAACATGTCATAATGTAGTGCCGAGAACTGAGGCTGCTGATGCCACCGGATCTGGTGGACTATGCGGTTGCATGCACTGGGGCTGAAGAGGTTGGGACCGACACCATCGACAGGGCAGGAGCATACGACGCAGACGACGTTCGTCGATGAAGTGGGAGGTCGATGCCATGGTGGACAGCGCGGCCAGCGGGAAGATGCCGGCGTCCTCGGGGTTGTTGAGATCACAAAGCGAAGATTGGAGGACTGGTTGGGGAAAACTGTGAGAGGGGTGGGGAGCAATGGCAATAAAACTTAGGGGTTTTTGTTTTCTTCGTGTGTGTTTTTGGCTAGATCTAGTTTTCTTAAAAGTGTGATCGCCTGATACAAAGGGTTAAGCGACCATATCCATATCCATATCTATTGTTTGTTTGTTTTTGTTTTCTTCCTGATCCCCCGAAGGTCATCCTGGTGATATCCCACACTGCCTGGTGAAAGCTAAGGGGAGAAATTTGGTCTTAGAAGGGCGCGAAGAATCATATGTTGATCTTTTTTAGGATTGGGCTAGGTGGCGCAAGCTACCGCCCGTCACAAAGGCTATAGCCACTAACAACCATCCATCTATCTATTGGGCGCGAAGCGCATGACCGGATTCGAGTACTCGCCGGACGACGCAGAAGTCCTCGTGTCCCACACATGCTCAGAGTGCGTGAGCACTGAGCAGAATGTGGCGGTCAGGCGATGTCGCCGACTTTAGAAACGGGTCTATTATCTTTCCCTAGTCCTTTCGTAAAAATAAAAAAAATCCATGTTTTTTTTGTTTCTTTTTTAATCTTAGAATGTGTTTCATTAGACAATTTTTTTCAGTTCTGTATCGTTTCGCTGTAACAAAAAACCGACACCGAAAACCGTTAACGCCCGTATAGGGAACCATATAAAAATACTTCAGTCGCCCGGCAGGATATGATCTTACCACGTCGAGAGTGTGGGCCAAGGGCTTAGCCGACTGAGCTGCCCAGGAATGGGTGTTCAAAGCGCGCAAAAGCCAACTCATTTGCGCGGCGCGTGGAGGCGCGGTCGCGCGCTTCGCGGCCTTTCCAGTTATGCTGCGCCATCTCACGGAGTGTCAGAAATGGGATGGAATCTTCGGTAGGCGGTACCGTTCGGACGCCGCTCTCTTCTTTTCTGGAAAGCCTATCGCACGTTTTGTGCTTATCAGTCTTTACCAGCATGATCCAGCTTGTATAAAGTTTGGAGAGTAGTCACTCCAAACTTTATACGCAAATTATGGTTTATTATACGCAAATTATGGTTTAATATACTCCTGGTACTTGCTTCATGATTTGTTTTTCGGCTTTGTTATCCGGTAATGCTGCAATCACATTGACTTGGAAGCGAAAATAATATACTGTGGGAACTTGCCACGGCCTCCTTTTTATTAAGCTGTCGGCGACTAAGTGGAGCCCAAGGTCGTCTGCTTCTTATTCAGGGGTTGAAAGGACGTCAGAACGACGCGCTCTGATTGGCTCTGACTTTGAGGATAGCGGTTAGACGTACATGCTAGCTGCCTCGAGGTCTACCCACTATCCTTCCAATCGGAGCCAATCAGAGCTCGGCGTTCTGACGTCACCGTAAACTTTCAGCAAGAAGCAGACGAATTTGCGCTGCGCATATTTTCGCGCTTTAGACAATGTCGTCCGTGCTCATTTCCAGATTTCGTTCCCATCACGTGAAAAGTGTAATGTAGGGTATACACAACGCCCATCTAGCATGACTTTGGTCAAATTGTATGTAAAAAAAAAACAAGAACGTGAACCAGAGAATGAAAACAAACTGAGGAGGTGCGGCAGAGAACTTAGTATACACAGCGTGCTTAGTATCCACTCTCATGAAACAAATAACTGATATAAAAAACAAGCTTAACAAACCTGCTTTCTGAAAATTTCCATGCAAGTGTATAATATTTTTATACATAAAAACACCATAGATTTCTTCTGTTTGTAACCCCTTTCCGTAGATTCTAAATTGTCTTGCCAAGGTATTTCCTTTCTTGGATCATTATACTGTCAACAGCCGTTACCACAAAACGGCGTACAAATCTTTGTCCCGCGCACATATACGCTGTTCCTTTTTAGCCTGTGCTCAAGGAGGAAGAAGGGCGTACGGCATAACCTTTTGCGTCAAGAGAGTTGCAAGAATAGCCCCCGGCACCGAGTAAACGAGAGATGGGATAAATTAATCATGCCGTGTTTTTCTTCGTGGGGGGATCATGACGGCCAAGTCATTAGCATTCTTTAATTACGACACGTCGCGCGTTCCCATAGCACTTGGGTATTGCCAAACGTTTAACTGATCCGCGCCATACAAGCTACGCTCTTTCATAGGAGTGCGCGACCACAGCCGAGGCTATACGATATCTTATGGAACCAATCCATCAGCACCAAAAAGCTAATCGTCGCGGTACTCGTACTTTTTGTGGGTGTGGTATTGTACCGCATCAACCAATCACGCACAGAAAGAGTATACACGCAGCGGCGTGGCAGCGCATTCATCGTGCGTGATTGCTTTTTGCCGGTGTCAGTGAAGGCGCAAAGGCTATGCACGTTGCACGAGAACGTTCTGAGAACATCCCCGGAATGTTCAAAAGAACATAGGCAAGATTCTTGGAATATTGCGAATTTACGCAAAAACATTCTATCAACGTTGTCACAATGTGGAGCAGGCACTTATCGCTACATTCGGGGAATGTTCTCTAATGGACATTCTTAGAACGTTCTGAGAAGGGTGGTTCCCGTTTCGACCCATTCCCAATTCAACGTTCCCGTTTGTACCTTCCCGTTTCGACCCGGCTCAAAACGACCCTCTCGTTTCATCCTTTCCCATTTCGCCCTATCCTGAAACAACCTTCCCACTTCGGCCATCGTTTGTTATCAGCTAGGTCGGTTCGCTTGCATCGTTCGTTAACAGTTGATTAGGTTCAAGTGTTCGATGTCAGTCCTCCTTGCTGACCTCACTTCTCCCTCTCCAGAAACAACCTTGGAGACATGGCACCGTAAGATAAACACGGTGTCAGGGAGGGCTCACCCTAACATTTACAGCTTCATCGATTTGATCAAACGGGATGAGGCTTTGGCAAGGGTATCTTTGCAGCAGCTTGCAAGAGTAATGCCGTGCGGGCCAGGGGTCACAAGGGGGTCAGCAAGGACCGCAAACAATCAGAACTGGAGTGTCGCCATTCTGATGGCACGATTTCCCTGTTCGACTTTCTAAACAAGGCCAAGGCCTTTTCTGATTTATGATGTTTTCCTGTGTGCGCGAGGGTTCAGTGTTTGAAATTGTAAAAGAAAATAAAGTCGCAATCATCTGCCTGTCACCTTGTCTGATTTATCGCTCTCCAAAATGTCAAGATCACTAATATGAGACTTTAGAATAACGTACGCAAGCCCTTTGGGTAAAAAAATAGCGTCGCGATGGCGACGCAATTTTTAGCTTACCCACTGTGCTTGTGTTAGCAAGACTTTAATATTGTACGAAGCGCGAACAAGCGATCGGCAACGTTGCTGTTTATCTCATAGAATTAAAAGGCTGGCATAAAAACTATTACTGTTTTTGGAAGTGCTCATCTGAGCCAGTACCCTAAGCCCTAAAATTTGGTGCCTGCTAATACCATTTCGAAGTAAAATTTAAAAAAGCGACAAGGTCGCCTTTGCAGTAACGGTGTCGCAGAGTGTACATAGACTGTTTCGCGGTTGCGCGCTACATGGGGATCATCTTGGAAGTAGAAATAATATTTGACTTCGAAGCTTGCTTGAAAGAGGTTCATATTTTTAGAATACATTGAAATGCAATAATATTTCAATACATATATTCTTAAGCAGAAAAGGTGCGCAGACCAGGGTTAGAACGATTAGACATTTCGCGAAGAGGTTGTGATGTGCAGGATCCTATACAAATGGGTTGAAAATATACGGGTTCCAACGCGAAGTATCTCGAGAATCGGTTGAAACGGGACGGGTGCCAACGAGAAGGGCGTCTCTGGAATGGGACGAAACAGGACGGGTTCAAACGGGTAGGTCGTTCTGAGAATGGGTCGAAACAGGACGGGTTCAAACGGGAAGGTCGATTCGGGAATGGGTCGGAATGGGACGGGTACAAACGGGAAAGGGTTGTTTCGGGCTACACCCTCTGAGAATGGCATAGAATGTACCAGGGCATTCAATCAACATTCAAATATCCTAAAACGTTTCTAAGAACGTTCTCAGAACATCTAAAGAACTTCCGTAACTTTCTTGAAATGTTACACATTTATGCAGGGACATCCTTTCATCCTCCCACAGCACGTGGCGTGGGTACATCGCAACATTCAGGGTACATTCTCTGATGACTATTTACAAAAATTCTACAAGTACAGCTTGCATAGGCAACAGCCCCAATGAGCCGCACTACATATATGCGTGCGATAAAGCTCCTCACAGAGTGATGTTTTTTAATCGAAACAGATTTTTAGAAGGCGCAAGCACAAGCAACACACTTTCTCAGCGCTCCACCCTGAGCACATACTAATGACAGTTATCTCCTACTTGTCACTTGTTAACTTCTTTCATTCAAAATGTGCTGTATACATTACCGATTACTCACTCCGAAGCTTAATACACATGGCATCCCACATTCAACTGGGAAACACGTTATTCAGAGTTTTAAGCCTCACATACTAAATATCTGGACCATTAAAAACGGCCCCTCTACATACACAGTGAGTGCCAAGTTCATTATCAAGCTTTGTAAACCAATCCTTTTCTCCTGCACCTTATAATCACATTCCTCGGCAGACTCATATAAGATAAAACTGATCCCATATGCTAAGTTTCCAGAAACTCCACTTCATTTGCATATTTTGGCACGAAGTGGCATATAGTGGATGGTGTTTCGAATCGCAGGTTGCGTGAGAGTTCCATAAAGTTGGCTTCACCTGCGAATATTCTAGGAATGTTCGCAAGCGAACGTTCCAAGAATGTTGCGCATATGAATGTTCGAAGGGAAACGTTCAAAAAACATTGTGCATGCGAATGTTCGCCGACGAACGTTCCTAGAATGTTGAGCAGCTTACCTCGTAGGGAATGTTCGCATACGAACGTTCCTAGAACGTTCCGAATGGTGTTTTAACGTTCCTTCCACATTCAGAACACCCAGGGAATGTTCGCACAACATTGGGTGCTCCGTGAGGAGCGCTTTGTGACGGTGCCCATTTGGCGCTGTTTGATGGGCCCCACCGACTCGTATCTTCGATTCCAGTCGTACTTGAAGTGAAACGGAGTATAAGGAACAAACAGGCGTAACCAGAAACTCTATTCCGCAAATATATAACGTTGTTTCAGCTGCCGCAGCTCGATAGAAAGCTGCTCGAATTTTCGTGGCGCATCTAGTTCTAATATATTAGCAACGTCAAAACTCACGAGGGACCCGAAACGACGTGTACCACGACAGATCGCTGACAAACATTTTTGCTCGTTTATAAACTTATTTAGAAAAGAAATATTTGCGATTTCTTTCTCTTTCTTTTAAACTTTTGTGGACCGAATATTTTTTTTACTCAATTTTTACGCGTATCTTATCGGAGGACCACGTTCCTAATTGGTAATACGAATATCTGGCTATGCCACCATTCTTCCAGAATCCGAAGGTGCACATGTACTCTCAACGGCACAGTTAAAGCGAACAAGCCGTTACCGGTTTTTCTTTTCTTCTTCTCGCCAAACCGCCAATTATTTTCTGTCTCTCTCTCTCTCTCTCTCTTTTTCTTTCTGCGTCTTTCTCTCTCTTTGTTTCTATTTGTGTGTCTTTTCTCTCAGTATAGAAGGGCTGTAATCGAAACTACTAAAGGGGGGGCAAATGCTCAGTTTTGGTACTAACCGAGGTGTAAGCTATTGATGCCCTCAAGTACCCTATTTAAGTAAAATGCAAACTAGTGCCGAAGTCGCGTTTGCGCTAAAAGTCTCGCGGACTGTATACCTCGTTGTTTGCCTATATACGGCGTCACAGTTATGTCTGTAACATACCGCTTGGTGGCGAGTTGCCTGAGGACTGAAATGAATGCGCAATACGAGCATTCATTCACAAAGCTCAAATAATTCCAGCAGGCCGCTTCCAATGCTGCACTTCTCGGCACCCCGCCAACGACGCAGTTACCCGGCGGAGGCCGAATCTAGGAAAACATGCTTCCTTGACCACCGTTAACCCTCGCAACTGAAAAGGATGATGAACGATTTATTATCTCCTCAGCCTCGTCGTCGTACGTTTCTCTTGGTCGTGCGGCGCGTGCGATAGCAGTTAGAAACACATTTTCTTTTCCAGTGCCTAGCTCCCCACAACACTGAACACTTCTGGTCGGCAAGATGTAATGGAATGACAGACGTGTATTCTGCTAAAAGGAGGATCTACGGAGACAATTCCCACAACACGTAAACACTCTTAGTGCCGTCCTTCCGGGCAGCAAAGAAAAATTAACTAAATGAATGTATACCTAAAAAATAACATTTTCTTTAACAAATTGGGGGGGGGGGGGGCGGCACTTTGCTCTATAATGCAAAAAAAAAAGGAAATCGTACGTGCAACGGGTGCATTCCTCTTCTGGATTTTTTTATGTCCGTCAGTTTATCCGCCCGTCAGACAGTGCATTTCCCGCTAAATCTAGCTAGGAAATCGACGTCACTACATTAGAGCCCACGGAACCAACTCGAGTCCCCAACCTTAAACGATTCCACGTGTGGTATGACAACTGCGAATAAATCAAAAGCCTACCACAACCAAACGAACACCTCTGAACGTATGACCTGCAATCATGAGTGCCGTTGCCAAGATTCATCACTCGGCGGGCAGAAAGACCTATCTGACCTCACAGCATGGAGCATGCTGTCATGCTCTTGGCGAATTCGGGTGGTCACCTCTTTCCTCTGACGTCGATTTAACAGAGCATGTCCTCCTGGCCAACAACCAGCTATCTATCGCGGTCATACCGCACACCGCACACGAATGCCGCTGCCACCGTCAACAAGAGCACGTATCACGTGACGCCCGCGGCGCTTCGCACTTTCACGTCTGAAGAGGTAGCGTTAGGGAGCGCTCTGAGAGGAAGGGGCTCCCTCAGAAAGCATACGTACAGGTCACCGCAACCATTCCAAAACACGATCACGTGCACTCTGAAACCAGCACTCGAGAGCGCGCAGAAAGCCCCACGTGAATTCGCCATATCAGTGTCTGGCAGAGTGACCCAGAAAAAATCACTGCTTCCGTCGCAGAGCTACAGTTATGCTTATTACTTAAAAAAAAAAAAAAAACAGTAGCGGGTGACAGTTACTGACAGTTACATCCGCGTTCTTTTTTACGTTGTATTACGTTACAAAAGATGACGTATAAGTCACCGGGACATCTGTGCTTCATATTAAGCGTGGCTATCAGTTCAAAGAGATAGCCGGGCACGCGACATTCGAGACACGGATGTTTCGGTGACTTATACGTATCACAAGAAAACGTAAGAAGACGGTGTTTTCTGAACCAGATTTGAGATGAATGAGTTTCTCTTACTAATTAGATACGTCAAAAGTTAAATAATAACTTTGCCCCTTACTTTAGCACTTTCATTTAAGTTACTTCACCTAGATACTTCTTAAACAATTAACAAATACAAAGTATATGTGTTCTAGAATGTATCCCATTAATATTGCAAAGTTTTTCCATCCCCAATCTTGCTGGGATAGTTGCAAACAATAGCAAGTTTTAGTAGATCGTTTTCAAAAGTTCGCTACAGCTACGGGCGCCAGCTTCAGAGCATGCATCGAAGTGGCAGCGCGAGCTCTCGCTACAAATAACCTGGCCTGAAAGCACGGCCTACTCTCTCTAATGGTCTTACTTCGTGTCTCGTTAATATGCATGACACTTCCATTTCTTAAACAGATCATCCATGCTGTGAGTCATCCGTAATAGCGACAAACAAATATCTGTTTTTACCCAGTTCTTTCACAAACATTTTGTGTTTATCGAGGGATATCCGTACCGTGATATCAAAACAAAACAAAGACAAACCCCCCAAAAATATATATTTTTCGGCGAGGGGCAACGTAATCAAAACGGTATTTATTATTTTGTTTCGGAGAGAACGAGAATTTTGTTTTTATCGGTTATCAGTTCAAGGGAGAAGGTAAGGTATTTCAGAATACGTTCCACAAAGCGAGGTAAAAGACTGCCGTCGGTTTGCCGAAGGCAGTCTTCTACCTTGCCCTCGAAGCGTTTCTCAAGAAAACAGAAGCTGAGGCTGGCACACGCCCTCCGCTAGGCCCACTGGACATATCATGCTTGCTTCAAAATCTAAATGAAAAGCCATGCCTTCCAAAAAGCGCGAATGGGAAGAACGAAACGAACGCCAACCCGTACTGTAAACTTTAGTGCAGGTAGTCATTGGTGTACGAGCCACAGAGGTCAGTGTGGGGAGAGCATTCTCGGGGCTGAAGCAGGTCTTGCATTTCACCGAGTAGACTTGACGACGTATTGCTTCTTTGATCGTGTTCAGTGCCTTGAGCTGTTTTTCTCCGCGTTGTGGTTTACCTGGATTCTTAATGTTCTGTCGTTGCAATGCGGAATGCAAGTTCGTCTGCGTTTCGCACAGGGTTTGCGATGATGTCTGAGCGCCGAGCTATTATTGGCTGATTGAAAAAAAAAAAGAAGTGGGTAAACCATAGGGATCTAGCATTTAGGTCTACCCACTATCCTTCCAATCAAAGCCAATCAGATCTCTTCGTCGTTCTGACGTCATCGCAAACCCTGCGCAAGAACCAGACGACCTGCTCTCCGCATGAGAGCGCACTTGCTCTGGCTTTGTTACAAAGCTACATTTTGATAAAAATAAACGCTTCGTTTTCGTTTCTATTTTTTTTTTTTGCATGCATATACGAACCGTTGCGGACCATTAATTTTTTTATTTTCAAAGCAGAACCGGAACGGAATTTTTTTTTTTTGTGGAACGAAACTAGAACCAGGGCACAAAAAAAAAAAAAAAAAAAAAAGCTTCGTAGCAACATTCTGATGCGTACTTACGGGGTTTATATTAACGAGATGTAAATGTATGGGCAAATAGTGACGCTGGTTTCATTTGTTATATTCAGTGCTAAAAAATGCAAACGCGTGAGGGCCGAAGATTTTGCAGCATTGGTTGCTCGAACTGCTCACGAACAGTACTTCGAATGCAATATGCTCCTAATTACACATCTTCCTGTACTAGACACGTCTTCCCGAGCAAAGTGCCTTCAACAAAGTGGACACCAGAAAATGTACCGCAATGTTTTTCAAAACATCTCGTTAGTTCAACAACAGTGCCTGGAAAGATGTCTCCGACTGGTGTGTGAAGCGTCTTATGCGGAGCGCGAGTTCGTCTGTTTCTTTTGCAGGGGTTGTGGTTACGTCAGAACACCGGGCTCTGATTGGCTCTGATTGAAGGATACTGGGAAGACTTCAAGGCAGCTTGCTTTGAGGTCATCCCCAAGGGTCTATTCACTATGCTTCGATCAGAGTCAATCAGAGCTCGGCGTCTTTCTGGCGTCGCCTCAACTCCTGCAAAAGAAGCAGATGACTTGCTCTCCGCATTGCGCCAAGCATTCAACGCTCATCCGACGTGGCACCAAATGGCATCACGAAAACCAGAGTGCCATGCTGTTAGACGTCGCGATTCTGGACATTAGAGCTAGAAGCCCCGGGAAAACAAAAGTACGAGAGAACGCGACATGTCACTTTCGTAGCGGCGTCCCAACTCCTGGCTGCCGAAGCTTCCTCGGCCTGTCAAGCTGGAGAGCGGCCTGCAGCAGAACAGGGGACCTATGTTGGACAAATGTTTAGTTTCGCCTAAAAGAAACGGAAGTGACGACATCGCGTCGGATTGGTTGAGGCTTGAATGACGAAAGTTCCCTATGAAAATCTGGGCGGAGATGGCGAACCGCCCCCACCGGAAGTGACAACACTTTGACGTATCGTTTCCTCGGTGTTTCGTCTGAAATGGGAACGAGTCTGTCGATGGTCTCTTCGCAATAGGAAACACTGCGTCTCGGAGGCAGAGCGACAGCTTTCCTATTGTGGAACTTCTTTTTTCTCTGGAAAGGCTCTACCCGCAGCACCGCGATGCCTTTGAACTACAGGAGGAGTCTTTTCGGAGGCAGTACCGTCTCACCAAGAATGTGGTCCGTTGGTTGTGCAACGAACTGCGCGAGGAGCCAGAGTTGAGCTGGCTGCGACGTTCGTGGACGGTGATGACTGTGGAACAGCAAGTGTGGTGCGCACTTCGCTTTTACGCCACGGGGAGCTTTCAGGGCATGGTGGCGAGCGACGAGCACATAGCGAGGGATCATACAGTCAGCATCGTTGTGCGGGCTGTGTCCCTCGCTATTGTGCAGTGTCTGGGGATCCGGCGCGGCTGGATAGACTTTCCCCAGACAACCGGCGAGAGGGACGACGTCGAGAGGGGCTTCCAACGGCTCGGCAGGATACCCGGCGTCATCGGTTGCGTCAACGGGACGATGATTGCCATCGTCGGCCCGTCACAGAACGACCCCACCGTCACGAAGGCGGCGTATTGGTGCCGCAAACAATACTACGCTCTCATTGTGATGGTGGTAAGTACGATCACATGTATACTACGTCTCACCTTAGCATGAACTAACTGAGAAGTCTGTGCAAGCGCGAACGGCTTGACTAGAGCACTCGCTGGACGAGCGCTCGTGCAGCCGCCGGGGCTTTATCCAAAGCAGCTAGCTCGCGCTTTTAGCTATAGGTCAATGCCCGTTCTGAATGGGTTTGAAAAGGAGCGTAACGCTAATGCGGTGTGGATATGCCATTTTATTAATGAGAGTTATGGGTTGTCAGTACTCGTTCATCCTCCGCACAAGCTTTTGTTCGACGGACGGAGGGAGGGTTGTTTTCATGTCGTGTTAAGCTTTTAAGCATTAGTCCCTGTCCTGCATGATAAAGTGTAAACTCTCCTTTGAAGAAAAAAACTAATTTGCCTAAACTGTTACGTGGATCAAAGGTAATGGCTATTTATCACATAATTTTAATCTTTGAAACACAGACAGCGCTCTGTCTGTGTCCTCCATCCAGTCCGTCGTTTTTTGTTGTTGTTTTTTTGCGCTCAGCGCTCTGTCCATGTCCTCCTTCATCCAGTCCGTCGTTTTTTGACGCTGTCTTAATATTTTAAGTTTGTAAACCACGTAATTTATGGTGGTGTGTTGGTCAGCATGTAAATAGTGTTTGACAGGGCCCCATGAGCATGAGTGCAATCAACTGTTTGTGGATTCAGTTGAATTAATGTCGACATATGTCTCATTATTGCAGGTGTCTGACGCCGACTGCCGGGTCATGAGCATCGACCCACGGTATCCTGGGTGGGTGCACGACTCCTTCGCGTTGCGTTACTCTTTGGCTCCGGAGAAACCTCGAGCAAGGCCGGCTGATAGACGACGGCAGGTTCCTGCTCGGCAAGCATACTCAATTTGTTGGTTCTGTACATGATGGCTCTGCACCGCTTATAAGCTACAATATCACACATACTGTTCCAAACATGAATAACTAGCATACGCTCTGGCCATACCTGTGACACGTCTCCTTGGAAACACTCCGACGCAGCTGTCAAGTACAGGGGGGAAAGGTTGCAAACAGCAGCTTTACTTGCTTAGTTGTCAACAATTTTAAACGGATACTACAACGAATTTTCGGTGTTTATTCTTTGGTCTACACGTGTTCAAAAGAGCAGTATCACATCGGACACATCAATATCTCGTTAGAAAAGAAACAAAAAGGCATTAAAAAATCTAGGCGATTAGGAAAGAGCACCTTCTAGATGTCGCTAAAGCCGTTTGTAATGCCCGTCTAGGAACCTTGACAGGTAATGACGATAACTGTCTCGCCTAGAAATATGCATGCTTTGAACCTGACGTCATCTTGACAGCTCTACGGCCAGCAGAAGAGACAAGAAGAGGGAGGAACTCCATACTTAACGCCCTATTGAAAATTCTCATTTGTATGAGAAATTTCTTGTGTCCAATAAACACATATGAATCATACAAGATATATAAGAACATATAAGAGCTATATAAGAAACATACAAGAACTATATAATATATATAAGAACATACAAGCACCATATAAGGAACATGTGAGAAGTTTCCTATAAGTTTCTTATATGGTTCTTATATGTCTTATATAGTTCTTATACAGTTCTTATATGATTATTATATAGTTCTTATATGTTCTTATATATCTTGTATGATTCATATGTGTTTATTGGACACAAGAAATTTCTCATACAAATGACTTTTTTCACTAGGGCGGGACTCCCTTTTGTGTGTCCCAAGATTATAGAAGATTAACCCGTCACTCAAAGTTCACACAAAAGCAGCTTTGGGGTTTGTGGCGGTGGCCCGATCGCTGGCATGCTTCGACCGCTTTGGTTGCTGGAACAGCTAGGGCATCCTGACGATGTCTGCCTCGCCACTACATCACAATTGCACCGGATATGACGTGCTCTCTGCTGGCTGCTCTCCGAGCGCTTGCCAGTGTGGGCTGTTTATAACGAAAAATATAGCCATGAGGCTCAAAATACAAATGTGCGATTGTCATTTACGGGTATTGTGGATCATATTCAGCCTATTTCTGAACACGACGGGTACATTTCAAATTTCGCTGAAGTATTCTTTTAAAGAGAACAACATTAATATCATACAGTTCCTTCTCTGAATGTGCAGGTGACAGCGGCTATGCCTTGGAGCCTTGGCTCATCACTCCTATTCCTGGATTCTACGCGACCTCCACCACATGCGGCCGGTTTAATAAGGCACATTCTTCGATGAGGTCCTTTGTGGAGCGCTGCATTGGGCTGTTGAAAAGCAGATTCCGGTGTCTGCAAAGGCACCGGGCTCTGTATTATCATCCCACAACAGCCACCGTCATTATATCGGCGTGTGCAGCGCTCCACAATATCTGCCTTTCATCGAAGGAGCCAGAACCGGAGCCAGACTCTGACCCTGACGAGCCAGGGTTGGAGTCTGGGCCGAGCTCAGACGGTTCTGAGTCGAGCCCGGAGGCGTCAACGGCGGATGACGAGAGGCCGGCTCCTGCCCACCCTCGGGTCAGCCTCTCGGACAGGGGGAGGGCTCTGAAGCAGCGCCTTGTTGCCCAGTTCCAAACCCGCCACAGCCGTGCCGCCCCGGAGCCCCACGCAAGCCACGGTGGCAGTCCCGCCCACCAGGGACACCATCAGCGCCAAGCAGTCCGTCGCCACAACGGAGGTCCCGCCCATCATGGACACCGTCGGCGACAGGGAGCCCCTCATTGTCCTCGCCATGGTGGCACTCCCGCACACCAGGGACGCCACCGGCGACAGCGAACCCCTCGTCGTCCTCACCTCGACTGACGCCCTCGCCACCAGAGAAGCCCTGCCCGTGGCAGCATGTACTTCGCTTGTTGCTCCACAGTCATGGCCGTCCATAAGCTCCACAGTGTCAACTCCAACGCCTTGCGCAGTTCTTCGCACAACCACCATGCTACCTTTACGGACATGTAGTACTGCCTCCGAAAAAGCTATTCGGTGCATCACGGTGATGTTGATAGAGCCTTTTTTTAATTTGCGAGCAGGGGGCATAAAATGCGTGGGACAATAACAGGAGGTTTTATAGGGTTATGTAGCTAGCCAACAGGGGGCATCTGGCTCGCCCTTGCAGGAAACTGAGAACTCAATCAGGCTACTGGTGAGACCCATTTTCCTTTTTTTACTGCAATATATTGTTTGTATCGGGTTTGGACATTGATTCATTTTCTCTACACTTCCATTGCCCTGCTCCATTTTACAATCTAATATGGCTACCACAGAGCCAGGTGTATTACTCGATAATCGCATATTGGATCTGTGTCACTTTCAATGTATAAAGACAACAAGCAGTTTGTTTTTGAAAGTGGTTTCTTTTTTTATAACAATGCCGTAACGTGAACAATAAACATGTTTGAAAACACAGGTTGCAATACTTTCTTTAAAGTGAAATTGAGCATGGACTAGTAAACACCGTAAAAACTCTTTGTCATTATCAAGGATATATCACAGACATTATTTCACACTTCACTTAATTCAGCACACTGCCATTTCGTTTGTGTTTTGTCACACATGGAAGCATGACAGATTCCATAGTAGAGGCATGTTGAGATCAACAATAATATAAGAAAACAAAAAAAAACACAGGGACACAGATGAAGGAAAACAGGACAAGACGCACTTTGAACTGAAGTTCATTGAAAATTCAACTTCAGTTGAGGCGCCTTGTTTTCTTTCCCTTCGTCTGCGTCCCTGTGTTTTTTTTTTTTTCGGCGCTTTTTTGTTTGCAATGAACCGACTGGTCCAAATCTCCACTTTATTGCGATATAAGAAAAATGGCGAAACCGGAGGCCAGTTTCAGGCGGGAGAAAACTACAAGTATAAAATTCCAATGGCACAAGCCACTTGACACATTTGATGAAAAAGCACACACTACATATTGCTGCCCTACAAACATGAGGAATGGCTAGTTTTAGTATATATCTGTCATGTCTCTTGCCAAGAGCATATTACTAACTTGCTTCACTGGTTATAGTGACTCCAATAAACAAACGCAGAAGGCACAGTTCTCTGTAAATATTCTCTGTAAATATGCACTGAAAAGCATGGATGGACTTTCCCGTCCATGCATTGCTGTTAAGATGTTTAGACAGCAGGACATCAGCCTTCCTTTAAGCGGTGGCTCACTCATAGTATTATTCACTCTATGGCGAGCCCAGCGTGCGTAGGAACTTGACCAATAACATGCACCACATACCAGTGGCACAAAAGAACATATTTCTTGTCTCCACCTGGATAACAAAACCAAAACAAAAAATGAATACCGACTTGGCACATAAAATAATCGTCCATTAAACTAAATTATTTGTGGCTGGACTCGGCGGGACTCGGCTCGGCGGTGCTGGGCTCGGCGGTGCTGGGCTCGGCGGTGCTGGGCTCGGCGCGGCTGGGCTTGGAGGGGCTGGGCTCGGCGGGACTGGGCTGGACGAGGGGTGGCTGGGCTCGGCGCGGCTGGGCTCGGCGGAGCTGGGCTCGGCGGGGCTGGGCTGGACGAGCTGGGCTGGACAAGGGGTGGCTGGGCAGGGCTAAGCAGGTCTTGGCTACGCTGGGCTCGGCTTCTCTCAGCGGTCAGCAGCAGAACTTCCTCGACGAGCATGCGGGTCGTGTTCTGGAGTTCCAGGGCCACCGCCTGTGTGGCGCGAGCTTGCTCCTGGTTGGCCTCCGCAACAGCCTCCATGCGGTGGCTGAGGGTCTCGATGGAACGCAGGAGCTGGAAAGACGGGGCATTTAATGCGCAGCAACAACATATTTCTAGACACCCAGAGGGCGTGAAAACCTTGCATATGTCACAGTTCGGTTTGCATTATGCTTTTGTGGATCTCCATTGCCCTCTGCTGCAGTCCCACTTTCACAGTGGCACCTTTGTTAAACTCGTACCTATTTAGTCATGTTAGTGAGTTCTATGTTTGAGCCAATACCTGGCCTTGGAACTCCACGTCCCGCGCGTCCCTCGCCTCGTTCTGCTGCAGCTGGAGAGTTTGGTTGGCGACAGCCTGCATGGCAGCCTCGTCGTGCCGCTCCTGCCTCGACATCCGGGGGATGGCACGAGGCGCCGTTGGCCGCACCCGGGGCCTTGCAGGTGGCCTCACATCTGCCAGGAAAAAGAATGCTTCTGTTATATCACAATATCCTAGTTGTTTTCATAAGAGATCTCACCCCGTGAGGTGGAGGGCACCGGCTCGGCTGCCTGCTGCCCGTGACCTGCCTGGGCACCTGCGGGTCTCCCCTAGAAGAGAATTTATAAGTTCTAGTTAGCACACACGACTTGTCTGCATTTTCTAGATATTGAGAGTGGGTTTGATGACGCTGCATTCCACTCAGGGGAAACAAAATTAGACTGTTTCAGAGGTAGTGCCAGTCATGTCAAGGCTTGATTCTCCAAATATGTCTAGTGGCAGCTCGAAAGGTTGCACTTCCCCTGTTTTTGTGAAAATGTACCTCTGTGATACAGAAATGGAATCTTACGACAGCGTGCACACAATACAACTGAGGGTTGCAACAACCACAAAAACAAGAAGAAAAAGGACTACACAAAAACTACACTTCTTTTAGCCTTAGAAACTCCAGTATCACTGCAATAAATATAATGATTTTTTGTCGTAAGTGCTTTTTTTGTCGTAAGTGCTTTTGTTTTAGGTTTTGCCTTTACGTGGACGAATTAATCTGCCTTCTGATTTGCTCAATTAAAAAAGGTGCCAGCACCTTTAATGTATATATTCACGTTCATATTTATCACATTTCATTGCAGTATACATCGTAGCTCACTGATAATAAAACCCTGCACGGATATTCTCCTCCCTATTGGGATTGAACAGCAACATGTGCAATAGTATGTTAGGTTCAAGTGTGCGCTCACCTCGGCCTCGTCCTCAAAAGCCGGGACAGAAAACCCGGGAGCGCCCAGGGCCGAGTCCTCGCCCACCAGCGTCAAAATACGTGAGTATGATGACGCCAGTGAGCGCACCCGGCCGCCTCCGCCCCCTGTTTGCCTGCGAGTAAAGGAATCAATTCAATAGCTTGGTCCACACTATGAGTAGACTACACAAATTACCTCGCCTGTTTCGCCAGCTCCGCTGCCCGCGCCCGCGCCTTTGACACCCGCACGGTCCAGTAGCGTTTCCAACTTTCCGGCTCCTTCCTCGGAGACCCGAGGAAGTTGAGCCGGGAGGTTAGCTCGGTCCAGAGACGAACTTTGTCGTCTCTGGACAGCGCCGGGCTCAGCTCAGTTGCGCCGCGTACCAGAGAGGGGTTCTCGAACATAAATGTATCGAATTCCTCCCTCTGTGCCGCGGTCACGCGTTGCCTGCTCCCCTCCTCCCTGTTGTTTGAACCATAGTCACTGAAATTTATGAAACGCAGGGTGCTGCAAGTCTGGAACCTTTTATTATCGCTCCGCAGCCAATGAGATAGCCGCATTAGCCGATGAGAACGCCGAGGAACGAATCATGACGCAAGAAGAGTGAGCATGACAGGCCAGATCCTTCGGTTTCTTGAGCCGTCATTAGCGAGTGATTTGAACTAGGCGCTCATCCGCGTCCCGCATGTTATTCTAACCTTTTATGCGAGTTTACTCTATCTAATATTTTCTGGAACCACTACAAAATCAGCTGTTTATTACAATAGAACACGTGTATTTTTTTAGTTTGACAAGTTTCTTTAAAATAGAGCAGATGTGAAGGTCGCCGCCGCGAGGGATTGGCTTCCATCGCTTCACTAAAAGCAGAAAATCCTCCTCCGGTTGCCAGAGAAACGAACGCTTGCTTAGGGACTATAGGTTCCAGATAGGTACGGCCGGGAAAGCGTAGGTACGGCAGGGGGACAGCGAAGCTACTTCCGCTCTTCGGGGGTTGGCTCTGACGCCTCTCAAGTGAGTGACAGACGCCAATCTTGCAATGTCGTCACAGCGTCAAAGAGGGCGATTTCGCGGTGCGCGCCGTTGCTTGGTTACGCTCTTCCTGCCGCTACGTCACTTCTGTTTCGAGTTTCTCGAAAGTCCAACATAAGTGCCCAGGCAGCCACATCCGCTGCGGTGACACCACCAGGACCACGGCCGGCGGCAGCGTGACAGTAGATAATCTGCATTCAACGTTACTAGAAACACTCAGTTGGGAAACTCACTCTTGAAACCCGGACCGCTCGCGTCCACCGAGACCGAACTGAATACGATAAGAGCGGCCACCCTTTACCTACTAGTCAAAACATGAAAATTCATTTATATTACTCCCGCGAAATGGCACTGCAAGATGGCGCCACCGGCCCTTGCGCAACTCGACCAGAACCGGTACGTGCAGGCGTGCGGTTCCCGGAGTGGCCGCTGCGGGATAAAAGGCGGCGTTGCGATCGCCATACGGATCGAAGCCACTTCTTCAGAGCAGGCCCTTTGGCAGTTTCCCAACTGAGTTGTTCTATAGTAACGTTGCCTGCATTACAGAGAGTGTCCAACTGCTCGATCAGGGCACATGGTTTGTGGGCCGCGTTTGCAATACGCGCTCCGAGGACGAAAGCGTTGATCGTCTGCAAATGTCTCTGCCTTTCCTTCCGCTTTTCTCCTCGCCACGTGAAAACGCAGCATGGCGCCCTCCCATCGCCGCAGGGTGTGTCTTCCAATGAAAAACTAGCGCTCTCCATAGTTTCAGATGAACCCCTTCTGCAATCTAGGCTCTGTACATGACAGTTCAGTGACGTCATCAGGCAAAGATCGCGGAACCACTCTTTAGTACGACGTAACCACACCAGTCCAAGACGTGCTCCAGGCACCGTAGATCAACCTAAAGACGGAGTCGCATTGCTCATGCATCATACAAAAGACAGTCAGCAAACGCGAGTCCCCGCAATATCCGTGGTTCGAATGTGCTTGAGCCAAGTTCCTCCTCGAACTCATTGCCATGCGGCATTCGAAGCAAGGAACTTCAGTGACTCGCATTCGAATGTTTGCAGGCTGTCTTTTGTTTGATGTATAAGCAGTGTAGCCTTGGCTTAATGGCACGGAAGGATACGTTACATGATAGGATATCAATAATATGCGTTTAACTGCGAAACAGCGACATAGATTATGCTGCGCCAAAGAATGTTTATTAAAAAGTCATATTGAAAAAAAAAATGAAAATTACAATGCGGATGACATATAGTGGTGCCCATTGTCAGTTATTGTAAGGGAAGGCTAGACACGACCGACGTATTTAAATAAAGAAATTGATAAAATCGAAGTTGACATTTGAGACGTTCATGAAAACACGCTGGACGTTCTTAGTCAAAGTATTATCAGTGCTATAAAAATAAAATTCAATTAAAAAACCACTAGAACGCTCAAATTGGCGTCCTCTCCACGACCAAGGTATCGATGGGCCAGAAATAAATGTCCAATTCGCGAGCGCCACATCAAAAGGTCGTGGCGACAGCCCCTACACACTAAACATTATCACACCCTTTAGGGTGTAAATGGCTTGTCCTATACCTAACACCCTTATGGGTGTAGCAAAACTCCCTAAGAAAAGGGCGTTTTTCCTAACACCCCTAAAGGACGGCGTTATTCCGAACACACTTAAAATAGGGTGTGATTTCACTGTACACCTTTTTATTAGGGTGTTATGACTGCGCAGTACGCCCTCTAAATTGGGTGTACCACCGCCAGAAAGGAAAATAAAAAAAGACGCGATGACCTACACCCATAAAGTAGGGTGTAATAACCCAAAAGAGTGCACGAAAAGATGACTGTAAAAGAGTCGAAACATGCCTTGTTTACTTTTCGTTTTTCGATCAAGGTTCTACCATGCAGGTTCTACTAAATTATCTATAGACGATTGCAAGCAGGTCATCTGGCCGCAGTCATGCCTCTGCTTATACGGGCAAGCGCGTACAATTACAAGCTTGCAAAAGGCAAAGCTACGTTCACGCGCACGTCATCAAACTTTGCGGGCAAGACTGAAAGAAATAGTTCCCCTTTATCCTCGCAATTTCACCACGACCAAGACGCTTCTGAACCAGTGGCGGTCCGTACGTGTAAGGTTATGAAAAGTCCAACCGGATATTGTTTCATAACCCCTTTATATTAGACAACCGAAGGCCCTAGTTCAATCTCCAACTTTACTTTTCTTGTGACCTTTATGCTTTCTAGCACTGGTGAAGTGGACAAAACTGCTAGGCTTGCAAAGACAGAACGACGTGGAGTTGCTTGGGACGTAAGCGGCAGTTCATGTTTGTAACAGTAAAATGTTCTATTGAGACGGAAGCAGGACTACTATCAGAAGCATGCTTGCAGAGTACTTACAAATAAAAGAGCGATCTCATGTAATCCGTGAGAGATGCATAATCCGATTCGGGCAGCACAGAACAATCCACAAACACAATGTCGAGGATGAAGGCGGTCGCTCACATTCAACGGAAGTTTCGTGGTCGCCGATGAACAGCTCTCTGTCGTGATAGATGCGTAATCTGATTCGGGCAGCACAAAACAACGGAAACACAATGTCGAGGTTGAAGGCGGTCGGTCACATTCAGCGGAAGTCTCACGGCCGCCGATGAGCAGCTCTTTGTCGAAACGCGTCCAACAAACACAGCACAATAATTCCATGGACTCCGACGAAATAAACGACCATTACCGAAAAGTCGGCATGGATGTATTCGGGCCGTTCACGACGAAAAATCCCGGCCGCGACTGCAACGCACGAAGAGAAAAGCACTGACGGGCGCCCCTTTTTGAAAACCGGACCTAAGTGGCCCCTACAACTCACCATAACTTGGCATACGGCAAGGACTACGGCCCCAGTGGGCCCATCAGCGCGCAAGAGCGAGTCACGTGACAAATTTTCGTCCAAGCGTCTTTGTCCTACGGAGAGCGGTCACGTGTTTCGCGCCGCCCCTCTGATTTGATAGAAGCGGCCTTCGCACTCGCTCACAGCCACACGAAGACACAGAAGAAGGTGTGGAGGCTTATCACAAAGCAGTTAATCTCCCTCTGCTTCTTTGTGTGACCACCCGCACTGCCCGGGGAGGGTCGCGAAATGGGACTCGTCTGGAATTGCTTTGCGTAGTACAACCTTGAGCGCATCAAACTGTCACTCATGTAGAAGGGCATGCTCTGGTGCGGACCGCGAGATCACAAAATAAATACAAAAAAAAATTTGAAAGCCGTCGAAGCACGGAACAAAGCTAAGACGCTGAGAGCATGAAATAAAGAGAGACGCGGCTTCACGTATAACAAAAAAAAAAAAAAAAAAAAACGTCGGGACGCTAGAGATTCTGGTGTCATTACGCAGAGATAAGAGTCGTGAACCCTAGCGGGGGTGACATGAATCCAACACTCTCGATGGTCTTGCGACATTGTTTCTTCAGAAGTGCACACAAAAATAAAAGTGAAGGTGCTACAAGTAGGGCGTAACCCAGTCAGGTGAGTTTGTAATACCCGAAATAAAGGCGCCACAGTTTGTTCAAGGCTTTATCGCAGGAGGTCTTTCTCGGGTTAAAAGTAAGCAGATTTCGTTTTGCTCAATCTTGTTTTGTTTTGTGGTTTAACGTCGGATTTTAGGCAGACAATAAATAAAAATACCTCGCCGGCATAGCCGATTCACGCAGGACACTCTTGACACTCAACCAAAAACGGCGCCGCGTACGGTATGTCAGGATGGCGTCGGCGCGACCCATCCCATTTTTCACAAATATTGGCTAGACCAAAATGGTATCGGCACAATCTTTCCGATATAATTTCATAACGGCGCAATACTGTGTGCTGCCTCGGTTGTATATTTACACGTCTTCGTTCATTTTTGCTAGCGGAGATTATTTATTTAAAATCAAAGTTGAACTGATAAAACTGATGCACGCGCGACACGTAATTTTCGGCTCGTGTCGGACGGAGAGTTCAATCGGAGTTGCAAATCTATTCTCTAGAACGTCCTAATCATACGCCACTTCATGTGGCGATTAATTATACTCGATGTTTGTACCGCCGTACATCAGCAACAGCTTCACCAAAGCAATAGATATGAACGGCTATGAAATCATGGGTGTATTTGACAGCATCACCATTACACCCCTTTCACACCGTCTGAATGAAGGGCGTAAAATTCGCCCATACACCCTTTTTACACGATTCTGGACACGATTGCTACAAGTAGGGCGTAAAAAGGGCGTGTAAGGGATGAAAGACGTCAGCAGACCCTTTTTACACCTACCGATATTCAGAAATCGGGTAAAAATGGTGTAAAACGGGTGTTTTTCCTAACTTACACCCTTCTAACACCATTTTTACACGCTTATGGGTGTTACAATGTTTAGTGTGTACTGCCAAAAACGTTTGAGAATATGTGGCTTGTTAACGATTTATTTCTCCTAATCCAGCGGCCAATTTTTGTAAACTGCATTTTTGAAAACTGGTTTGCTATCTTCGTGGGGGAAGTCAGCGGGTGTGCGCAAAGAGCTCCTAAAAGAAGCCAGCTTATCTGCGTGTTGCTTAATCAAAATTCCATATGGCTTGGCACCCAGAAAACGTTGATATCACCTTTCATTTAAAATGCGAAGTTGAACTCTACACGCCCTTGTTGCACAACTTAATTTTTTCTAATCGATGGGGAAACAGAACAGCAAATATATTCTGAGGGTGTACCAACAGAATGAATTTATTGATATTGTTATATAATCCACGTACAAAAGAACCAGGAATGAACATTATGGTAATCATGCCAAGGCAGTAATTAAAATTGTGTTCTGTGTATGTTTTTACAGCCGGAGGTTAGTCAGCCGCAATGGGTGTCTGGTTTCTCAGCTGTAGAGGAGGAATTTAGCCAGTGCAGTACAACCGCTAGCCTGGGGTCTTTAACGTGCACCACGTAGTAGTGATACACGACCGCACGCCGGTACGATGCTAATCCAGATCTAAACGGGCAGATATGGGGATTAAACCCAGGATCCTTGGGTTCTGCAGCGCGAGCTTTCGCTCCACGTGCTCCGAGCTGGTGTGCGCTAGACCACTCGGCCACTGATCCTATCTTTTTCTTTATTGTCGGCCACCGATCCCCGACCCATGACACCCCACTAAGGCTAGGCTTCGCAAATGGCTTTAAACATACAACATACCACTAAGGGTAGGCTGTTTCAACAATCCCTCTCCTCTGGCGAAATACCTGACGACTGGAAACTTGCCCACGTCATCCCCATTTTCAAGTCTGGTGATAAGAATTCTTTCAACAACTACAGGCCTATTTCGGTAACCTGCGTGGCATGCAAACTTATGGAACATATACTTTCATCCCAGATTATGACTCATCTATCCAGTAACAACCTTATCTTTCCGAACCAGCATGGCTTCCAACGCGAGCATTCTTGTGAAACCCAGCTGTTTGAAATAATTCATGACCTTCATGTTTCTGTTCATTCCTCACGTCCCGTTGACGCTGTGTTTATTGATTTCGCGAAAGCTTTTGACCGGGTCCCCCACAACAGATTGATATATAAATTGGGTGCTATTAATATAAACGAATTAGTTATTGAATGGATAGCGAGCTTTTTATCAAATCGGTCTCAATCTATGGTGATTAATAAACCCGTCTCCTCTTCCACACCCGTAAAGTCTGGCGTCCCACAAGGCTCGGTTCTTGGTTCGGTATTGTTCCTTCTCTATATAAATGACCTTCCCGCTAACATTCAGTCCACCACACGCCTTTTCGCCGATGATTGCGTCATTTATCGCCCCATATCCACTCCTCTAGATGTGTGCGTACTCCAGCGCGACCTTGAAATAATCAGCCAATGGTGCATCACTTGGTTGATGCAAATCAACATTACAAAAACAAAGTCTGTAACTTTCACCACCAAATTAAATGTTGATCACCACGCGTACGCAATTGGAGAGAACCAGATTGAAAAGGTCACATCAATCAAATATCTCGGTGTCCACCTTTCATCTAACCTATCATGGAACCTTCATACTGAGCATATCATCAGCAAAGCGTCTAAAACTCTAGGATTTCTTAAACGTTCATTGTTCCAGGCTAACAAAGCAACTAAACTTCTTGCGTATACCTCTCTCGTAAGATCGCAGTTGGAGTACGCGTCCATTATTTGGCACCCTCATCAGATGTATCTAACCAATAATATTGAGTCACTTCAAAATAAAGCTGCCAGGTTCATAGCTAAGGATTACTCCCGATACTCAAGTGTGCCTAACATAAAACATTCCCTCAACCTTTCGCCACTTCATTGTCGTAGTTATATTTCCCGCATGTCCTTCTTCCACAAGCTATACCATGGTTCATCTGCTTTCAGAGATTCATACATCCAGCCTCCCCATCATGTCTCATCCCGCGTAGATCACCCCTTCAAAGTACGCCCCATTTTCTCTCGTACCAACCTATTCAAATACTCCCCTCTCCTCCTCGCTGTCTCCGATTGGAACAGCCTACCCAGCGATATTGTGTCGATCACCTCAGCCCAGATGTTTGCCAACGCACTAACCAATGTATAACGATGTATGTAGTTTTTGCTTACCTAATGTTCACTAAGCATTTTTGTTTTTTCTGATATTATATGTTGCGCCAACGTCATCTTTTTGTCACAAAGTGCACTACCTTTGTTTATGATTGCCCCCCCCCCCCCCCTATGTAATGCCCGAAAGGGTCTTTAGGGTAAATAAATAAAACAAACGACAAAGATTGGAGTTTTGATATTATCGCTGTAGAACTGTGCACTCCCCATATTTTTCTCATGGTGCCACTCAACATTGTTGAAGAGCTAGTCATTCCAACTATCCAACTATAAAGGTGTTGTTGTTGTTGTTGTTGTTGTTGGTGGTGGTGGTGGTGGTGGTGTTGCTGTTGGTGTTGTTGTTGTTGCTGCTGTTGTTGTTGTTGTTGTTTTCTAGAAAGACTAAAATTGTTGTTGTTCGGATTTCTTTCTTGAGTGGGGGAGGGGGGGAGGGGACCTGCATAAGGGGGTCTTTACACCCTTGCGCTAAATTGGGAATCATGGGGGAAACTAGGAAATAATTTAAATAGGTTAAATAATTAGCTAAAACGTTTCAAAACCCGTTTTGATCTCTTTCCTTCTTTTCTTCTTTTTTCCTTTTTTTTTATTTAGGGGGGGGGGGCATAATGCAGTTGCAAAATTGACACTGGACCTCAGTATAGTCACGTTGTAACCCGAAATCTTGATTAAAGATTACCTAGTGGGTGCTCCGGGGCGAAATATGTTATACTTGCAGAATGTTTCAAAATCGAAACTATACCGCCGAAGCACGCCCGTGACGTCGTTCATTCCGCTCTGCACCGGAGTTGGCAGTAATGACACCACTGTAATGAATTTACATTATTAAATTACTTTTTGTGGTAATAAGTAGTGTGATAAAATACCTTTCTAGGCTGGTAATTTAGTAAAGTAATTTATGGAACATCACTAATTCATTTTAAGATTACTTTTGTCCCAAATGAGAAAGCTCGTTCGCGAGCTTTAAGAAATAAAGCAAAAACGTTTTTTACAAGGGAAAATTTTGTGGAAGAGGCATCAGAGCCAATAAACGACGGCCATCTGAACGCAAAGCCTCGTGCAAGGAACACGAGAGGCGCACACAAACAGACTGAAAAGTTGAAGGAAACGGAGAAAAGCTTGAAGGCCACGTCTAACGAACTCCGGGCAAGACAGAGTCACGCCGTCACGTCATCACAACGGTACTATACTTTGTTCGTCCCCGAGCTGACAGTTTGGTGGGAGCTACGAGCTCACCAGAACCGATCAACCACCTTCCATTGATCTCCTGACCCGTCCCTTTCTGTGCGCGCTGATATGAACGAGAGCGTGGTTACGTGGTGAAAGACAGGTGACTGTTCCAAAAAAAGCATCTAGCTTCCAGCGCACTGTCGACTTAGGGATGAACGGCTTATTGGCTGGCGAAAGGCACATCACCCGTGAGGACAACACATTTTAAAACCTGAGAGGGCAGGAAAAACAGATCCCAAGCCTTCTTGCTCTTTCGTCAAGCAAGGTCAAATCGAGCTTCGACCATTGTCAACAACAAACGACCGGAATAAATATTTAAAACCGAATGCCTTGTCGAGACCACAGAACGTTTCGTGCGCATTCTTGGCCTTGTAAAGTAAACCTGCTTTTTGTAGTCGAAAAATACGGGAATCAAGCAAAGCAGGTGCCGCTCGCGGTATGCCTCTCTGCCTTTCCCTGGGGAGCTTATTCAGTAGTAAAGAAACGAGCAGATATCGCAACCCGTTTGTTGGGAAAGTGGACATGCCAGGAAGCTCGCGCCATCGATCCTTTCCTCAACTGGCGATGATTCAGCCAAGCGAATATCCAGCCCCCTTGTCTGACAACGCCCGATGACTTGGGCTCTTCGGGTGTTTGGGAACAACACTCCATGAGAAGAATGACCGGGAATACGTCGATTACTGCTCTTGGGAGAATATGATTAGACTGCGTCCGAGTCGGAAGGGAAACGTTTCACATCACAAATCCTGGTAAGAACGAGCTCCTATGGCCTTACTTAGCTTACTGACACAGACTATAATTTCTTCAAAGTAAGGACGACGGAAACATATCGCCCTTTAACTAAGGACTCAGTTGAATGAGCAGTGAAACCGGTGACTCGACCGTCTTAAAGTCACATGTAAATAAGAGCTATTAGTCAGGTTTAACACTCCAGTCGCGTGCGCCAGCTAAACGATTTTTAGTATGGCTCCCTGTGAGACGCATAAGGATGTTGTGGTGTAAACAGGAAGATATGAGTTTTTGGTATATATGTTGTAAACATAATGAGCACGAATTACTGCCTCAAGGTATTAAAAGGTACCTTCAAACTCATTTTATTACTTTGGAAAGTAATTGTAATATAATCTTATTATATTTCGTCTGCGGTAATTTGCAATGTAATTTAATAACATTTTTACAGTTTTCAGGAACGTAATTACTACTGTCATTTAATTACTTGTTGAAAGTAATTTTGCCATTTCTGCTCTGCACTTACGTCGTACTGATCAAGGCCCATCCGGCGCAGTCACGTGGGTTGCGTAGCAGTTCCAGGAAAGCAAAGCATCACCATGTGTATGTTTCAAAAACCACCACACCTCCTGGCCATTTCAGGCTCGAAAGGCCTCCCCACGTTACTAGTCTCCTCCTGGTGACCATTAATACCTTTTGTTTATCCCCTAAACGTGCTGCAGCTTGAATGGCTTGCCTATCTCTAAGTTAAACTTGCATGTCTGTCTTGTGTTTTGAATCACGTTTCTATTGGGCTGTTTTTGTATGTCTTAGCCCGACCGTGAATGCCGAAATTCCACCGAGTGATATTTTCGTATCCGTGTTTTGTATCTTTTCATTATTTTTTGTGTTGCTTGGTTCTGCTGTGTAAATCAATGTATTAAGTCTCCCTTATGTAATTATTGAGTGGGGCTTAAGTCCTAAATAACTATGTATTTAATTAAGTAATTATGCTACTTTTGCACAAAAAATATTAGTTTTTGTTTTTTGACAAAGGCGATTTTTCCTTTCTGCTACCAAAGATGCTGCAATGTGTCTTTTACATATATATTTCAACCGTCAGGCCAAGCTCGGAGATTACACCGTTTTTGTCATAACGTCACTGACTAATTACAGGCTGCAGTTACGTTCACCTGATGCCTTACGTCAATTGCCGCGCAATTCTTTTTAATAAAGCGGGGCTTTTCGCTTTTTTTTAGCTACACTTAGCTTTGACGGAACGAAAAACCACAGAAGGTAACTCCTAGCAAATATTTTGAAGAAAAAAATGGAAGACGTTTACAATTCTCTGCAATTCCGAATTACAGCGCAGCTCTTGAGGAGGAGGAGGGGAGGGTACAGAGAGTAGGGTATGCCCCTCCTTCTCCCCTCCTCCTCCCCCTCCTCCTCGCCCTCCCTCCCGCTATTTCGCGACGTCACTCGTGACCCTCGTGACCCTAGTGAAGTGGCCTTTACTGCTCACCAACAAGCTCTTCAGCCTATGCAAAGAAGTTCACACTCCTTCGCAACTACCGTGAGCTGCACTAAAAAAAACTGCACACCAGCTTTGTTCAGTGCACAGAACCATAGGTGCACTCCTTTCAACTTTCATGTGGAAAAAGATATATCGAGCAGACCGCATTGTGTATTAACTATCGACTCCGCGAACACAACAACATCCCCATGCAAACTCTGGACATCTGGGGCTTCACTGCCGGAATTCCGGGCGTGCGGCACGTCTACACAGCGGCACCATCCTAAGCAGGCATGCTAATCAAACGATCAGAAAGATTATTGAAGCCGAACATATTGTTAGGATTGACTATAAGTCTGTTAGTACTCTATCTCTTACCCGTCAAAACAAAGGGTTAGTTTACCTCAACTTTGTTTACCTGCCCACATGAGAATCGCGTACAATTTTGTGTATTCCTCAAATGAACGTACAAAAAAACATAGACGTAAAACAAAATTAAGTGGTGAGTTCAGCGCGGCGTGCATGTTGTGTTTTTGTCCCGAATACTAGTGGACGTGTGTTATTTGCGCGCTTTAAAGTCGCTAAAATGTTCCACCAACTCGTTTAAGCTGCGGGTTTGCCATTCTTTGGGCACGTACCGCGAGCATGCATCGGACACGAGAGCTGCATCAGCGTTTTGCGTGAACACCTCTCTGTTCGTGTCTCTAACGAGTGCTGCCTTATTTTTTGGCGAGGACTCAGATCCAATACCACGCTTTATACTCAAGAAATGGCTGATCGCCTTTGTTGTTTGATTGACTTTAAAAGAGGCTATCTTGCACCGCGACAAAGAGGCCTCTTGGCCAATGATGTTGCGAGTGAGTAGGCTCGAGTAACTCTAGTACCAGTAGCCTTGTGCAAAGTGACAAGCATTAGAATCTAATCGCACGATCCCTTCGAGATGAAACGGAGTATTATAATTTCGTGTCTGTTGCCACACGAGGCTTTTCTTATCACAAATATCCGGAGATCAAGACCGTACGCCGACTCCTCAAGGACTACGCCATCAAGAGCGTTTTGCGAGCGAATGCCCGTCTGAGTAGCAGACGCAACTGATACGAGAGAAGCGAGTTTCGGGCAAACAAAAATAGGGCTATAACTTCGTTTCAGATTAAGTCAGGACGCAGCCGACGCTGCGAGCTAATGGGGCCAATCAAGCAGTGTCAAAAGCGTAAGTCCCTGTGCCTTTTCTGTTTATGATTGCTTTAGCGGTGATACAACACCGTGCTCGAACTTCCCTGCTGCCTACGTGGGGGAAACAAAGGACTTCCCGGAACGCTTCCGCCGCCACAAATACGACGTGAAGAAGAACGACGTCCAAGCCAGTGCCCTCGCTGAACACGCAGCGAAACTGCATAACAGCGAGTGTCCTTCGACGAAAGCGAGATCCTGGGCACGGAAAGACACTGGCGCAAATGTCTGCACCTGGAATCTTGGTACATCTAGACGACAAAAGATAACATCAACAGGTCGTCGGGACCTTTTGCCAGGTATTCGGATCACGCGCGTGTTTCCTAGAGGTTGGGAAATCCCAGACACGTTTCTTGATATGTTTTTAATGCATATGAGTCCGGTTAAGAGCCGATTTTGTTTTTATCGACCCCAAAAATAGACACAAAAAAACAAAAAAACCTCAAAATTTAAAAAGAAAAAGGAACCAAAAATGCAGAGCAATGTATACAGGGAGTTCCCGAGAGAACTAAACCGTGTTTCCATTGGCCGGGTAAATAAACTTTTCATCGCTGAAAGCTCGAATTCCGTTAGAATGTACCGCAAGCGGTTGGAATATAACGCGGACGTTTGTGAACATGACATTACATGAATCACAAGATAAGTTTTATTTATTTATTTATTTATTTGTTTATTTATCTATTATTATTTATTTATTTATTTATTTGTCTAATAATTTATTTATTTATTTATCAATACTGTTCACCCTCTTTAGGGCGGTTACAAGCGTGAAGGAAAAAAAGAATACATTTCACATTGCACAAATAAATGAGAAACATGTACGCGAGTACAACTTGTGACATTCCACTTGGTACACTTTCTGATAATGTTCGAGGGAAAAATGATCGGCGTCCACTTGAAGCTAAGGATCAATACGCGTTGACTCTCGAGCCTTTTATCAAAGGCGGCGATAGTTTCATGTTCAGAAAACCAACCGGCAGTTAGTTCTATTCGTTTACAGTTGTAGCAAAAAGATAATATTTATAAGTGTCATTGTTTACACGTTACATTTAAAAGGTGTGCCCCTCGCATATGCCGAGTTAGTAAAGTGGTAGCAGAAATGGGAAAGTGTCAATGTAAGCTGGTTTCGAGAAAGTTTAAAAAGTAGTTTAAGTCCGGTAATTTCTTTCTGACAAGACAATGATGTAAGTTTTAGTTCCTGCAGCATAAAACCAACTGACTCAGTTCAACCATACCTTGAAAAAATAAAACGGGAGGCCATTCTTTTCATTTTTTCTTAGTTCTCAATAGGGTATTTCTAAACGGGCCGTACACAGCACAGGCGTATTCCAGAGTTGGCTTTTGGTTATATATGCTACTATGGTTACTATGGCTTCTATGGTTATATATGCAGTAAGCTTTACACTGTATGGAGAATGTTTTAAGTTGCGCTCCAAAATTGAAGAAAACAAAATTTATTCAGAAGCCGACGTCCTACGAAGAAAAATATCGTCGAAACAGAAACTAACATTGTAAAGCGCCTGTAACATCTATTTTCATAAAAAAAAAAAATTGTCAGCAAAAAAAAAAATATTTTCTTTCTTGCCGACAGGGTTTCTCAAGGATAGGAATCAGTTCTTGTATTGAGAATATTAAGCTTAGGTTGGCATCGGCTCATACACTCTTAAAAAAAGGGTACTGTAGTACCGTCCTTAAGGGGGTAACCGACTTGCACACAGGGCAACCCTTTTTGGAGGTATCGATACCCCCTGCATCGAGGGTGCAAACTTACCCCCTAGGTTAGGGTGCAACATTGCCTCCTTTTGGAGGTAACCTTAGTTCCTTTTGGTGCTAAAACTGCATCCTTTGTGGGTCAGCCTTTACCTCCTTTAGGCGGAATTTCAACCCTTTTGAGAGGTAAGACGACGTAATTGAGGGCGCTGCTTTTACCTCCTTTAGGAGGGAACTATGATCCACTTTGGGGTTGAATGCACACGATGAGGAAAACAGCTCAGAAATCGCGAACTACGAAGAACAAACACGACAGAAAAGTGCTGTCCTGTCATGTTTGTTCTTCGTAGTCCGGGCTTTCCGAGCTGTTTTCCCCATCATGTATAACAGCAACCAACTGGCCCAGTTCACCACCTTATTACAGGTTAAATGCACACTTGATGGAATCACTTTGGAATCACATGAGAATGTTTTATTGTGGCTGTCACAAACAAAATGGCATAAATATCAATGGCATGACTAGACATCTTATAAAAGTTTCAAGATGAAACCACTAAGCGCAATAAAGGCATCTGGAACAACACTTTCGGGGCTCTAGTCGTAGCTAAAGATGAACTAGAGGCAGAATGCAACCAGGACTGCCTCAGCAGGCGACGCGGCTTCGAGATCTCCCTCCACTGCCACATTGCTGGGCGCCTCAGGATGAATTAGGCTTGAGCTGACAGCCACCGGGTAGATTGCACTACCTGCCTGGAACCAAAAGAATGTGGAAATCATGTGATATGAATTTGAAACATATCATCCCCAATTTGAAGAAACTGTGAAGAAATATTAGATTTTTCTAAGATGCATTTGGAGCATTTGACGGGCCACTGGTTCCAGCATTATAAAGCGTCGACCATACTTACCAGGACGTGACCAGTTTAACTGTTGACTAACTACCACTGACTAAAATTATCACATGGCGGGTGGTAATCATAGATTAGTAAGCACTTTGTATTCACCGGTCATGTTTAAATTTGTCACCCCGATTTACTTAGGTGACTAACAAATCTTAGTCAAAGGGGTACAACTACTGTAGCAGGTTAGTATATACAAGTGCTGAATGTTGGGCGAGTTGGTACTGTACGTGAAAAAAACATGATTGCGCTTTAAGCCAAGGACAGGAAGAACATACACCACAGAGCGCTACACCACATTAGCTACTCAGCACCACAGCAGATCCCTATGACCGGCAAACCTAAGTGCCGAACTTTGGCAAATATGCAAATATTTTTGCCGAAGTGCTCTGCCAGATTAAAATTGAATTTGTGTTTTATTTAGACACTGAGAAGAACAGCACACAAGGACGAAAACACAGAAAAAGAACACACCGAAAAAGACACACTCAAGCGCCTTGTGTGTCTTACTCTAATTTATTTACTCGAAGTATACCCTCAATTTTCTCTGGAAAATGAACGAACACCACACACACAAAGAAAATTTAAAAATCAAGAACCTCATTTCAATTGCCCAAATGCGAACAAGAACATCAAAATAATATAACTGACTACGCTTACCTGCAGTTGCGTCCAAGGTAGCAGGCATCCAGTACCCTCGACGAAATCACCCTACAACGTTGACGCAGTAGGAAAGAAATATATTCAATCAACTTCAAATAATGCAAACTTAGCCATCTGACTCGCCTATTGCATGATCAGCTTTTAAAAATGCCTACTCACACGCAGAAAAAAAAATGCCAAGACGATATACTTGCTAGTCTCTCTGCCGGCAATAACTTAATGACCTTATTCAGTAATATACTACTATTAATGTTTGCGAAGCGCACGAATAATTTCCAACTGCCGAATGTCGAACTTCGGCAAATAATTACATTTTGTTGCCGAAGTAATTTGCCAGATTAAAATTTAAAATTGAATCTATGTTTTATTTAGACATGAGAAGAACAGCACACAAGCACGAAAGCACAAAAAATAACACCGAAAAAGACACACTCAAGCGCCTTGTGGGTCTTACTCTAATTTATTTACTGGAAGTATACACTCAATTTTCTCTCGGAAATGAACAAACAGCACACTCACAAAATAAACATAAAGATCAAGAGCCCCATTTCAAGTGCACAAATGGGAACAAGAGAATCAAAATAAAATATTGCACTACGCTTACCTGCAGTAAACAGTGTTAAGAACTGTCACGAGATGCGTCCAAAGTAGCAGGCATCCAGTACCCTCGACGAAATCACCCTGCAACCTTGCCGCAGGACGAAAGAAATATATTCAATCAACTTCAAATAATGCAAACTTGAGCCATATCTAACTCACCTACTGAATGATTACTTTTAAAAAAACCTGATCACACGCAAAAAAGAAAAAAAAGCCAAAACAACACTATAATTGCTAGTCTCTCTGCCGGCAACAACTAAATAACCTTATTCCGTAATATACTACTTTTAATGTTTGCGAAGCGCACGAATAATTTCTAACTGCCGAATGTCGAACTTCGGCAAATATGTAAATATTTTGCCGAAGTAATTTGCCAGATTAAAATTGAATGTATGTCTTATTTAGACATGAGAAGAACAGCACACAAGGGCGAAAACACACACAAAAAAACACCAAAAAAGACACACTCAAGCGCCTTGTGTGTCTTGCTCTAATTCATTTACTCGACGTATACCCCCAATTTTCTCTCAGAAATGAACGAACAGCACACACACAAAATCAACATAAAAATCAAGGGCCCCATTTCAAGTGCACAAACTGGAACAAGAAAATCAAAATAAAATATCGGACTCCGCTTACCTGCAGTAAGCAGTGTTAAGAACTGTCACGAGATGAGTCCAAGGTAGCAGGCATCCAGTACCCTCGACGAAATCACCCTACAACGTTGCCGCAGGACGAAAGAAATATATTCAATCAACTTCAATTAATGCAAACTTGAGTTATATCTAACTCGCCTACTGAATGATCAGAGTTTTAGAAATGCCTGATCACACGCAAAGAAAATGCCAAGACAATATAATTGCTAGCCCGCTGCCTGTAACAACTTCATGACCTTATTCCGTAATATAATACTATCAATGTTTGCGAAGCGCACGAATAATTAGCTCAGACATTTATATTCGGTATTTCAAGGTAACGTGACATTTTAACCAAACTATTTATTAAACCTCGTTAAATTAAAAACTAAAAAAAAAAACGTTGATATTAAAAAATCAAAAAAAAAGTATCGTAGGGCTATTTTATGCAGTCCGACTATAAGAGCAAAATATTGTCACGAATGAAAAATGATGACGCGGCGAATAACTGAAGAAACTAAACGTATAATGGGGCGAACTTGTTCCCAAAACAAAAGAGAGAAAGGCTAGCGTCGCAGGCGTCGATGTCAGCGAAAAAGCAGGATCAACCGCTGGGGCGAGACTGACTCCGGACCGCCACTCGGAGCGCCTTTTGTACCCGCGTGTGTTTCTGGAACACTCGGCGTAGAAAGTTCGGCGCGTAGAACTTTCGTAACGCAATCAGACGAAAAAAATTCTCGAACTTACCAGAATGTCAAGTTGAAGGAATAAATAAAAGAGAAGTCCGCTTTCTGGTATCGAACCCGGAGCCTCCGCGCGAGAGCCAAGCGCGGTAACCATCCGGCCACGCTCTCGCTGGGCGACGCGCGTGGCAGTATCACTGATAGATGTTACAAAACATTTCTGGGACAACAAGAAAGAGGTCGCTTTAGCTATTGGGGAGAAGATCAGACCATTCCGGCCTGCATGAACGATGCAGCATGCACGGTCCTCAGCTAAGCACAAAAGCCGAAGTGAGTTAAGCTCGCATCCTCTGAAGACTGCTTTTGGGACAGATCCGGCACCTAACGTCATGGACATTCCCACAAGGCCTGTAAGCACGTGCACAGGCCTTGTGTTGGGTAAACACTGAGGTGTGGGGACAACAAACGGGATAGAGCGCCTCGCTGATAGTGACATCGCTGAATATCACATCCTGCGGCGCACCTTAGACGCATCGTTTAACTACAATCCATATTCCCTATACGGGGAGTTCACTATAAACGAACTTCAGACACGGATATGAGTGAATGGATAACAAAGAGAACCCACATAATAGCCACGGCACGTCACCCTGCTCGCAGTTAGTTTCCTGTCCTGTTCTCTGCTTATCAATGTTCGCTTACAGTGTTCGCGAGAGCAATAAGCGCCCGACTAACAACACAAAGAAAAAAAAACCTTGACGTTTTGCCCTAGCGGGGTCAAATATACAAAAAGCAAAACAAAAATGTCTTCTTTTTGTGTGTGTCCACTTCTCATTTCCTTCTATTTGTTATTTCTTGACACTCAAGTCTGCATTGTTCTCGTAGGTCGTTTCCCGGTCTGCTTTCGCCTTCGGGTGGCATCTTTACTTCCGTAAAACCACACCTTTGGTTTGAGGATTTTTTTGGGGGAAACAAAAGGCGCCTTTGGGAAGGCGAGGGGAGAACCTTCATTGTACGAACTTTCGGCTAAAATATGAGTCACAGTCGGCAAGAAAGCGATATTTTCACGAGCTCAATCTAAGTCACCGTAGCTAATCGGAGCTAGAAACAGGATTCGGTTGCTCGAAAGAATGTTCACGTTTCCTCGTTCCACGCCCACCCCACTTCATACCAAAACTCGGAAAATGGCGGAATGTCAAAATGTATTTAAGATAATGAGTACAAGATACTCGGAATTGTAATTAAGATAGAGTATTAAATACTCTCTATCAAAGGTATTTGCAAGATACCAAGATACTCCAAAAAGTATTTAAGATACAGTATCTTGAGTAGAGTATTTGAGATAGGCACAAGTCTGCTCATGCCCCCCCCCCCCCCCCCCACCCCCCCTTAAGGAAAACGCTGCGTGGCGTATATCCGGTCGTACTCTTCCGAGCGGTTTTTCCGTTTTCAGCCAGGTGCTATGAGCAAGGTTCAATTCTCGCGCTCGCGAAGCGTCACGTGTTCGAGGATATACATTACAGTTTTGCCGAGGCCTAACAAACAAGCCGGGCCCGCAATTGATCCCCGCGCGACCGCGAAACTTCACGTGTTGAGGATCTATTACACATCCTGCCCAGGCAAGACAAACAAGCAGAAAAACAAGCTGGGAAGCTAACAACGCCATGGTTACTTGTTCCAGTATTCGGCCCGTAAAAATGGACGTGTTCACGAGTATGAAAGTCAATCTCGCTGGAAAGTTTGGGTTTAAAGTAAACTCCAGCGGTGAAGCTTTTAACTCGAAGGAAGTACAATGCATCATCTGCAAAAAGCCGTTTTCGTACAGTGGAAGCGTAAGTTCGCTTCAGTATCGCCTACGAGCGAAGCTCCCATGTAGCTGCAGCAAAGACCATCCGCCAAAACGCAGACAACAATCGACGCCTTCTCATCGAGGCCCCTTTCTCTGAAAAAAGAAGAAAGCATCGCCCAAGCCCTGACTTCTTGTCTTCCTGTCGGAGAATGTGGACAAACTTCTTTGTCTTCGGAGCTGGAGCAAAAATATGCAAGTCTTTGAATCGTTGAACTATATGTATCCTCAAATCTAAATGTCCTTTGAGCCGTGTAACAGAGAGTAAAATAAGTCTTTAAAGGCAAGACAAGTTGTTGCATTATTTTGAATATATTGTTTATAAAAATCAACGCAACCGATTAATCGATTAATTAATCGATTAAAGGGTGGCGATTAATCGGGTTAAAATTTTTAATCGACGCCCAGCCCTATTTAACACTGATTTTTAAAAATATCACCGACGTTGAGAATAAATCGCGCCGGTTGGCCGGTGCCGCCAATGAATGCCTGATCGACTACTGCTCTGCGGGGAAAAAACAAAATAAAACAAAAAACAACCACCTTATGAGATTTTCAAATATTTGATCAGATCCTCAATTTAACGTCCGACGCGACACACCAACGGCCCCAAAAAGAGAAAACCTCCTACCCCCCCCCCCCCCCCCCTCGCCTTAAACGTAGGCGACACCCGATTCAAAAGGCGTCTTGCCGCCCGGCTCGCCGAACCGCCGCTCTCCCCCTTCGTCCACCCGCACACACATACACCGGGAAAAGCTGCTGGCTAAGCCACTGGTTAGCGTATGTCAACCTTCTAAATGTGCGCTAGTGCAAGCGACAGTCATTCCTGTTCTTGCTCTTTATGAACTTCGATGGTCTAAACCGTGTCTGCGTTCGCGCCACACACTAATTTTATCGAACGCTCGACGCCTTCAAACGTGCCAACATGTCCGCCAACCCTTTGTCTAAGGAAGACGGGGGTCGCCTTCCCGGGCGGTCATAACCGACGCTAACTGCCGACCGCGCAGAACATTTCCTTACCTGCATACGGTGCACACGACTTGGATCTTCGACTGAAGTCAATGCAGCGCTCTCGGTGACCTCGTAAGAAGAGACTGAGCCGAACAGAACAATAAAGAACGTTCCTGCACCGGGACGCCTCCATCGAACGTTCGAGAAGAAACACCGTTATGCCGTCATGACCGGGCGCGTCGGCGGGGAAGGCGCGGACGCTCCCGGTCGGCCGGGCAGGCGCTCTCCCACGCATGCGCGAATAATCACGTGTCATACGAGGAGACCAATTAGCGAACTCGTTTGCGCCTTCCCACAGCCAATCGCAGCGCCCAGGCTTTGGCAGTGCAAAACAGGTGCACCCTCTGGGAGGCAATACATGCCTCCTTGGTGCCCTTTCGCGGCGAACTTCACCTGGTAGCACCGCATTCTTCGTGTTTGCTGCGCCTGAGGAGGTAACAAGCGGAGCGCTTCACCCCTGGCCGGGAGGAGGGTGGTAAAGGCGGTCTGTTACCTCCTTTTGGTCCCCTTTTTTCTAAGAGTGTAGAGATGTTTCGTCTTTCTCAGTTATCGCTCGATCCAGACAACGTCATGTTCTGAAACATTCATGTTCTATCCCAACCGCTAGCGTCAGATTCTCACGGTGTTGGAGCTTTCTGCGATGCATAGTTTATTTAACCGCGTTGAAAACCACGTTTTTCGTTACTCGAGAACTTCCTGTATCTACAAACCGTAACTATTTCTGGCTTTTTAAACTGTTTAGTTATTTTAAAAACAAGGCTGTCAACCTGCCCGAGACGTATCCTTTCATCTTCTTTTATGACTGATAAAAACTTTAGCGCTTACAGTATATACAAACGCGCTCAACTCAAAACATGTATGATTGATAGTTCCTCTCTATTTTGGTGCGCCCACTGCTGATGGCATTCTTTTAGTCTTCGACTCCCCCCCGATAACATTGTTGTAGCCGTAAAGCCATATTGAGGACCGATAACCAAGTGAGCTGAGTTCCTCTAGTGAATGATTTTTTGTTCGCGAACTCGATTCGTATAAGAACGTGCCGTATCTCAGGCCCCTTTGATAGCATTCATAAAAGCTAATAGAGCCACCACCGACCTCCCTAAACGTTCCACGCGTGCGTGACTCTCCCATGACCGTAGCTCACAGGATACAGGTGCCAGTGCACGAGATGGCTCGTGTCGTCTTGTACTCGGCTCGCGCGCAGAGCATCAGCGGGGTTGCCGCGCCTGCAGAAAGACTACAGTTCCCGACACCCTAGCCGCCAGCGGCGGTGTAACGAAATTAAAAGGTGAGATCGGTCTACTGAAAAACACTGAGCCGGTAGTTTTTTTGAGTTACGTGCTCTCTCGGTGTAAATACAGTCAAAAATCAAATATCATTGTAACCATAAAAACGTGACTAGTGAAAAAAAAAAGAGTCTAATGTACGAGGTGTGATTAAGGAGTTTCGGGACTGATTTTGTAGCGTAAAAAAAAAAAAAAAAGAGGACAGCACAGTGATGGGCGTGCAGCAGTCGAAGGCAGAGGGAGCTTCCTGCGTCATTATACAGAAGGACGTTGTTCTGTGAACATTTGAAACTGCGCTACACAAGTTTGTTTGGCCCCATGAACGAGCATAATGGCGATCCCTCCATAGACAGCAAACCAAAGCGAGAGCGAACATCAGTTTTGCGTCAAGCTCGGCAACTCTAAAACAGAGGAAAAACCTCTGAAACAATTTAGAAGGCTTATGTCAAAAAGCGGCGGGGTGTGCGAAGTGTTTTAAGTGGCACTCGCGCCTCAAGACTGGCAGAACGTCACTAAAGTCAAGGATAGGCCGGATAAGGTCGCCCCACCGCTCTTCGTTTTCCAGCAATGTTCTGCCGTTCCTGAAGCGCGAGTGTCACTTAAAACACTTCGCAAAGTTCACCGCTTTTTGACACAAGCCTGCTGAATCATTTCAGATTTCTCTGTTTTATTATTGCCGAGTTTGACGCAGAACTGATGTTCGCTTTGGCTCTGGTTTGCACGGCGAAATCGCCATTGTGCCCGTGCATGTGATCACAAAAAGCTCGCGTAACGCAGCTCTGAATGTTCACAGAAGGACACCCCTTGGGTATACCCCAACACGAATGTCCCTTCCTTCGACTGCTGCGCCCGCATCACTGCGCTGCTTTCTCATTTTTACGCTACAAACAAAATCATTCCCGGAACTTTTTCATCCCACATACTTGGTTTCACTCCGAGTTTGACCGCGCAGCCAAAGTTCTGTTCCGATAGAGTCATATATTTTTTTTTTTTTTAGACTTAGGCTAGGTGGCGCAAGCTACCACCCGTTACAAAGGGTATATAGCCATTAACATCCATCCATCTGTCCGAACAGGCAACGCCAAACCCGCATCGTCGTGGCTCTCGTTGTCTTTATGCATTAGCTGTGATCGGCTAACGCATCGCGCGCAATGAAAGCGCATTGATCTTGCGCTCTCTTACTGTGCGTGATTAGTTTAACCGGTGATGGAAAAAGCACAATGGCACCTGACAGTGCACTTTTGGCGCTTCTTTACTGACTAAATCGGATCGTGGCTATTCGCTCTTTCTCGCGTGAATTGAAACGCGGTGGCGCCAGTGTGCAAGTAGCCACTTCCGGTTCGGCGGGTTTTGTAGCATTTGCGAATCAAATCTACGCGCTCTCTTCGGAGAACGGCCGCTTATAGCACTGTAAGACGTAATTCACTCTCATGGTGAACGAATGGGGCGTAACAAATTGTAAATTGTTCTGTGTATGTTCATACAGACGGAAGTTAGTCTGCCTCAGTGGGCGTCTGGTGTCTCAGCTGTAAATGAGCATTTTAGCCAGTGCGGTATAACAATGGGCGTACCAACCGGGGGGGCAAGGGGGGCGCATGCCCCCCCAGTTTTCAGAGTGGGGGGGGCAAGGCATGTGTTTTCCCCCCCCCCCTGAAACAGCCGCCACTGGGCAGGGCAAACACTGGCCGGCGGCGCCCAAGGAATACCAAGGGCACCGCCCCCCGACCCGCAGGTGCATATTTTTAACGCGCAGGCGATACACACCCTAGCAACGACCCTCACTCCGAATTGGCTGGTTCGTAGAGATAGGCGCTGCCGCCGTCAATATAGGCAGCGGTTACAATGCGAGTTCCCGAGCGTAGCTTAGTGGTAAGATGCTTGTCTCATATGTAGCGGACCCGGGTCTTTATCCACGGTGTGGGCTTACTTCTTTTATTTTTTTTTCCTCGGACATTTTATTTTGTCGAGGCATTTGGCGATATTTGCTACATTTGTTTTTTACGAGTAACACTGAAAAAGCGAATGTTGTCGACGAAACATCGCTGAACTAAATGGTATGGACTCTATTTACGGAGGTGCATGGGGGACAGCGGGGCTTGGGTTGCCGGCTGGACGCCGCAAAGTACGGCGGGTGGAGCGGCGTGAACTGAAGCCCCTCTATCCTGGGAAAATTGGCGCCATTCATTGTTCTGGAAATGCTCAAGACACGTGCCGCGCACCACTTCTGGGAAGAACATGGCGTCTGAAATCTAGCTCAGTGCTGCGCTGTGCCGCCATGATCTTCCCAAGGGCCGCACGTTGCACGTGCCTCGTGCATCGACGCACCTTGCGCTACAGCGCGAACACAGGCCGGGGGGGGGGGGGGGGGGTAATGCGCTTCGAGCGATACACGCGCCGTCCGAATCAGAAATCTAAGCTCCCGCGCGTTGCCGAGCAGCCAATCCGGCGTGAGCGTCGTTGCTAGGCGGTCTATCGCCTGCGCCGTAAAAGTTAGTGATTGACCGAATCTGCCGAACTTCATATTCGGCAAAGGTCGGCACATGGCGAAATTGTGAAAGAAAGTTCGGCAAAGATTCGGCAAACATTCGGCAAATGTCTGCGCACGCGCACGAACGCGACGGGGCCGTGGATCGCAAATGGACGCCGCGCAGTCGTTTGGGTACCATCATACAGTTTAGTACAACCAGTGGTTACGGTGAGATGCGGAGTAGGCAACACGGTAACTGTGCGTTTGTGAGCCTTTTTCGAGTGTGGTTCTCTTCAATATTTTCTGCCTCAAGAACAGAAGATCGACCTGAATTTACGCAGTCCACTGCGCAAGTGGCAAATGATGCTGTGCATTCTGGATAACGTGATTTTCATTTGAAATTTTCATTGATGAAACGAGGTAGTTGAAACATTGACTGACAACTGGCAATTACGCTCAGTGCGCGCAGCCCACTGCCGTCAAACGTGGCAGAGTCCCGAGAGCTGGCCAGAATGTATGGGATGCAGCTGGCATCGTCGTCGTCGTAATGTGATACATTTCCCCCGTTATTTGTTTCCCCATTTTTACGTACTTTCTGTAGTTTGTTTATTCTGTACATTTACATGTCTCTTTTGTTTTTTCACATGTGGTGGCGGGCTGGCAGGCGCTTTGCGTAAGGGTTTTCACATATCTGCCTAGCCCCGCACACCACCATATGGGACCCTTCCATCTATGTGCGAATAAAATCATTATTATTAATATTAATAATAATATTCGCGTTATTTTGCAATTTTCATGTATCTGCATAAAACTAAACAAAAAACTATCATGCTCGACGTTGGACATGCGACATTCCTAACTCTTCCCATCTTCCTAAACGTCCGTGTGTGTCCTAACACCAGAAACCGGAGTTTTAAAGGTTAAAAACTGCACGTTGCGAATATGGAACGCACACTTTCATGCAACGCTGAAGTCAAGTGACTCAAATCGAAAAAGCATACATATTTACAATAATATTGTTATATCTTCTGGTGATGGCTCAGCAACCGTTGCATTCGTTTTCACGCACGAAACGGTGACTCCCAGTGAAAGTAAGAACGCAGTGATTGCCTTTATTTTAAGAATGTAAACACTTGCAGGCGTGCGCTGATGAAGCCTCAAAATCAAAACTCTCGTAGCGTTATTCGTGACTGCACCAGCTACTACCCAACCTCGTTGTCACGCCACTCTCTGCAATGAGACACTAAAATTGCCAGTAAACACGCAAACGCGACACCGATACAATTATCTTGTAGAATATCACCTTATTTAGTAATAAGTGTGTCAATAGGCACTACATGTGCCTATTGACTAAATTATACCAGGCAAGAAGAAACTAATTAACTACAAGGCAGTATCCCCCCCCCCCAGTTCTAGACCGGTTTCCGTCAACTGCTCCCAAAAATAATCCTTGTACTGTAACTAATAATCCCGCGCGGTAACTAATAAACCGCTTTGATTAACTAACTTAAACGCTAGAAGCATTGTAAATAAAACGGTTGAATTCAAAGATATAATTCTCAGTTATGACCCCGATGTAATAATAGTTACAAAGACTTGGCTCACGGATAGTATATCTAATTTTGAGATTGTTCCGCAGTCTTATAAAATTGTTCGTAAGGAATGTTCCTCCCGGGGAGGGGGGGTCGCAATCGTTATCAAAAAGATCATTGATTTTTTCCAGCTAAATTCGAAGTTCACAGCTGATGCTCTATGGGTGAAACTTTTTTTCTATAACTCATTTATTCTTGCTGGAGCTGTTTACAGGCCACCAAGTGCTTTCATATCTGTGATGTATGAACTTCAAGACTTCTTAGAGGAGCAATCTAAGAGTTTCATGAATATAATTATGGGGGGAGACTTCAACCTCCCAAACATCGATTGGCCTTCGATGACCACAGTGGCCTCTTGTAAACATTCCGATACTTTAATTAATATTTCCTTCGCATATAATCTAACACAGATAATGTCAAGTCCCACTCGCATCACAGATTCTACTAGTTCGATTCTTGATCTTGTTTTTGTCGCTCAGAATTTGTATGTTGCCGATGATCACTGTGTGGTCACAGAGGGCTTATCCGAACATCATATGGTTGTTTTTTATTGTCCGGGACTTGTTCCCAAACGTTGTCCTGATAAGAAATCAGAGTTTAAGGACTATAATCGAGCACAAGACGAAAGTATAATAGATTACCTCGAGCTATCGTTCGACAGATTTGCTGATAGGGCTGCAGTTCTGGGATGCGATGCAGACGAACTATGGTGCACTTTTCAAAATTCGGTTCACACGTGTATAGAAAGGTTTGTGCCATCTCGTAAGAAGCAATCTAAAAAGAATAACCCATGGATCACGAGGGAGATATTACAAATCAAAAGGAAAGCCAATATGCTAAGCAAAAAACGCGGAAACAAAATAGAATTGACTGCCTTACGTCATAAATTGAGAACATTAATTAAGAATTCCAAGTATGAGTATTTCAACGTTAAATTGTCGAACTTCTTTTGAAACGATTCCCAGAAGTTTTGGAGGAATATATCGGGGTCAAGACACTCAGGTAACAAGATCATTAATCATGGGAGAGAATTTGTTGATAATAGCTAGTTCAATCGCGAAGATATTTAACGACTACTTTGCCTCTGTGTACACCATAAGTGACAACTTCGTTCCTGAGTTCTCGATTAAACTCGCTCACGTACCAGACATACAACTATCAGAGGAGGGAATTTTCTCTGCGTTACTAAATTTGAATACAAAAAAGTCTTGCGGTCCAAACAAAATGCCTAACTTTTTTTTTTTTTTTGTAAATGGTACGCTGAGTGGTGTTCTAAATTTCTTTTTTTAATCTATAGCAGATCGCTAGAGAGAAGGGTGGTACCTAAAGAGTGGAAAGTGGCAAAGGTTATGCCCATTCATAAGAAAGGAGATAAACATGACGCATCGAATTATAGGCCCGTTTCATTGCTCTGCTCGTGTAGCAAGATTCTAGAGCATTTTTTATTTAGTCACGCCATGTCACATTTCGAATCGAATAATGTTTTATCAGAGAAATAGCATGGGTTCCGGCCTGGCTACTCTACGGTAACTCAGCTCCTTTATCTAGTAAATGAACTTGCAAAAGTCGTTGACAAGGGTGGGCAAATGGATGTAGTATTCCTAGATTTCGCCAAGGCTTTTGATCGCGTGTCACACATCAAACTACTTATCAAGCTAAGAGCGATACTAGGAAACGATAAGCTATTGCGATGGTTGGATTCTTACTTGAGCAACCGTCATCAGTTCGTTGAAGTAGGTGGGGCTTGTTTCCCGATTGTATCGGTTATCTCGGGCGTTCCAGAAGGATCGGTGCTGGGCCCACTGCTCTTTCTTATTTTTCTAAACGATTGGCCGGTTGATGAGCATTTACACTGCCGGTTTTTTGCAGATGACTGTGTGCTTTTTACTGAATTAGCTTCAAGCAATGACCAACTTAATTTAAACAAGTGCCTGTGTTCAATTTCTCAATGGTGTAACGAATCGCAAATGTTGCTAAACAGCTCGAAAAGTGTACAAATGAGAAAAAGGCGCAAAAATTCACCCTTGGAATTTAACTACTGTATACAAAACTCCCCTTTACAAGTTGTGCACGAATTCAAATACTTAGGTGTCATTATCTCTTCGAACCTCAGCTGGAATAGCCACATATCCTGGACTGCTCAGAAGGCATCAGCAAAGCGATGGTCATTGAAGAGGCGTCTGAAGCACTGTACCCCTGCAACCAAGCTCGCAATCTACACGACTGTAATACAACCTGTTTTAGAATACGCGGATGTTGTTTTGGACCCTGTTACTAAACTTAATATTGATCGACTCGAGGGGGTACAGGAGAAAGCACTGCGCTTCATTTACAACGAATACAGAAAATGAGCTCTATCCTGAACTTGTTGAGCTTCTTTCATCCCGGCGCTTCTTTCATCCCGGCGCAAACTTAATTGTCCAAAGCTTTTGTATACCAATGTACATGACTCATCACGCCTTTCATTCGACTGATTTATGCAATTTAACACATCCCGTCACACACGACATAAGCACTCCAACACAATTGTGGTACCTTACAGCAGAACCCATTGTTTAAAAAACTACTTTTTCGTACGAACCGTTAACGAATGGAATAGTCCCCCTGCCAACATTACCAATGTCTCGTCCGTTCAAAAATTTGCTTCATCATTACAGCGTTATTTCTTTGATGTGCAGTCCTAGATGTTTTTTTTTTCACTAGCATGTAATATGGTTATCTTCTTCTGTGTTGCCCTGTGTGCCCTCTCCTGCCTTGGCTGCCTAATGGCAGCCGGTAGTATGTATAAATAAAATAAATAAATAAATAAATAAAACATGTTGTATTTAAGTTAAGAAAAAAAAAAACTTTTTTCGTAAAAAAAAAACTAAATATCAACGTTAAGTCTGGTAACAGTGTATTTTTGCCGAATCTTTAGAAACGTTCGGCAAAAGTTCGGATTCGGTACCGAATTTTCGATTCGGCAAAAGTTCGGCGCATCACTAGTAAAAAATATGCGACCCGGGGGGGGGGGGGGGGGGGGAGGGGGTCTGGTTTGCCCCCCCCACTCAAAAACAAGTTGGTACGCCACTGAGTATAACCACTAACCTGGGGTCTTTAACGTGCACCACGCAGTATAGTGATACGCGACCACACGCCGGTACGACGCTCATCGAAATCGAAACGGGCAGGGGTGGGGATTGTACCGTAATAAGTTAGAAAATACACGCGAATAGGAAGTGTGCTGCCAGGGCTACAGGATAAATGGCGCCACTGAGGTTGTTGACAAACCAAAAACTGCGCTAGGACTTTGGTGTGAAAGGGAGTATTGACCTATTATGTTTACACTTGTCCCCGGCCAACTGGAAGATATATTCGGATTGGCCTACAAAAAAAATTAATGAAATGTTTCAATTTGCGAATAGTAAGAAAAATAATTAAAGGTGAAGCAAAACGAGAACGAGTAACGGTTACGCTTATATCCTGAATGTCTTCTAGTGGCGTGGCGACAGTAAAGCAATGTTTTCGCCCATACTGGAAGTGCTGACATTCAAGATGGCGGCGCCTTGTGGAAAACGTCCGCAGACTAACACCCTGCTTACAAGCAAGTCAGCGTTCGCCCACACCTGGTGTGGGCACTGCGCTTGCGCAGAAACCGGATTGGCGAGCCATGACGCATCTGCGCGTGTGCAGTGCCGAGAGCAGCGCCACCGCTGTGTCGAGACGTCAGAGAGTGTGGCTGGTATAGCAAGCTTTACCCGCTTATATGTTTTGCAAAGGGTAAAAGAATATTAAACAAGCGTGTGGCATCCTACGCCCGTGGACATGTTTCTGCAGCATCTTCAACGAGAGGAGGAGCACGCATGCACTGATTTAATCGGCACGTTTATGCACTTTTCCTCCTACCTCTAGACTGCGTAGCCACAGAAAGTTGTCCGAGACTACAGCAACAGACCTTTGATTCCACACGTTACGCGAAAACTTAAATACAACTTGTCCATGATCGGATGTGCTCTTCGACGAACCTATTTGTAGGTTGTCGGTTGAGGAATTCCTTTAGAACAGCGAAAGGCGCGTGACTCAAACGATGGCCCTTCAACAATAAATCTCAAAAACCTGCGCGTAAAATGCGCAAGGTGTTATGGGAACACCCTGTATCCTCCTTGCCCCCGCAGAGAGGCCGAGTGTCGCGGGACGTGCTTTGGGGCCAGGTGACGTGTTTTAGGCACCGCGGATGTATCACAGTGAAAAGCCTGAGGGATTTCAAAGGAAAGGAGGCACGAAATAGTCCGTCATGGTTTCACATTTTCGTACCGAAAAGCAGACTTTTGACTTTCTCGCTACTTTCCTTTGACTTACTTAACGATAGGCTATTAGTAAAATGCCAATCTAAATTAATTTATCCTAACCCATAAATTGATTCCATGGCACCTCTAAAGGGGCGAGGTAAGTATTTTTCTGCTTTACTCAAATACTGCTTAGAACGAATCCCTGATGTTAATGACCGGTAAAACACCCGTTCGTTTTTCACTAAACGCAATACAAGGTGCAGAAAAAAATTAAAGAAAAATGAGCAGCGTTCACTCCCTCAACTCGCAGTCAGAACAAGCGGTCACGTGATTTATAGCCGATTTTATGCCGTCGATGTTTTCATGGCCACGCGCTGGGGTTGACAAAGCACATGACACGCGCCGAGTTCCCGACATTGTTATGGTTCCGCTATTAGAGAGTTTTAGTAGATCGTTTTCTTGGACCCGATAACGATACTACCTCCTCTCCTCTCCGGCGGCCTTGGGCATGCATTGTATCGTTATCGGGTGTCGTTATCGGGTCGAAAAAACGATCTGCTAAAACTCTCTACTGTCGTCCGATTACGTAGCACATCCATCGAGCCAGTACATCCACCGAGCCATTACATCCATCGATGGATGTAATGGCTCGGTGGATGTACTGACTCGATGGATGTAATGACATGCGTATGGATGTAGCTGCTCGATGGATGTAGTTGCTCGTTGGATGTAGTTGCTCGTTGGATGTAGTGACTCGGTGGATGTAATTTCTCGCCCTTCCTGTTATCATGCTTAGCGTGCCATTACATCCATCGCGCTAGTACATCCATAGAAGCCAAGATGGCCGCCGTGGGGTCGCAATTATATTTAAGCCAATTTTAAGCTAATTACTTTTTTACGTTATTCACATTCTTATTGGATTGGGAGCCTCAGCAAACAAGGGGTAAGCCACAGAACCATTAGTGAATCACAATTAAATTCGACTAGGCATTCAAACTTTTTTTTTTTTTCCTGTCAAAAAGCGCAATCAAAAGTAAGATTATGTGTACCGTCCTAATCCTCTATTAAAGTAGTTTACTGTAAACGACTTAATTTTCGCGATGACCTAATATTTGCGAAAACCTCATTTTTGAGAATTTCGCGATTTTATCAAATTCGCGAAAAATTGGTCACGCGAATAAGTCATCCCGTGAATACGAATACATCGCGTGTATCTCCCGTTCATGAAATTTTCTGCCCGCGAAATATTCCCGAAATCGGCACTTCGCGAAATGTCGAGCCCGCGAAAATAAACTCGTTTATAATTAGTTAATTATGAGAGTTAAAGAGCAGCGACAATAGTTTGGTAAGTGTGGAAACAACAAACAACGAAAATAACGCCTCGTCAACGGGGTCGTCTCCCAGCGGCGGAAGTGGCGGCGCATACGCAAAGCGGGCATACGACGGCCACGTCGGGCCCCAAACGCCTTCGAGAAGGGTTCGCGGAGTGTCTCCATATGGCATGACACCCATGCTTTCTACCCCTCTTGACAATTTGAAGTTCGAGCTCCATTAAATCCGGTAAATTCATCAGGACTGGGGGAGGCTCCCTGAAGATTCGATGCAACGAGGCTTAGCGACTAAAGCGACACGACGAGCCGACGATGCGCGTACGGCTTCGGTGAGGCCAAGGGCCGCACAAAGTGCATGACGCACGAGGGGTCATTTTACTTGCTTTTGTGCATTTAATTTGGCATATAACTCCTAAAATAATGGGAACTATTGAGAAATATATGTCTCGTTTGCTGCTGCGTTCACTGAGGTCGGGCTCAGCGCGAGATGACAGGCACGCTAAGCGGGTTCGCTCTTTGATATTTTGCTTTGCTAGCACTTTATGGTGAAATTGCGCGGAGCGTACCACATTTCCAAATGTACACATCGCGACACTGTTAGCGCGAACACGACATCGGCGCATTTTCGCATTTTACTTCTAAAGAGTATTAGTGAACACGAAATTTTATCGCTTACATTATAAAACTAAATGAGCTCTTTCCGTAGCAATAATAACTTCGATGACATCCCTTGGTTTAAAAGAGAAAAGCTTGAAAAACCGTCGATCGCTTGTTCGCGCTAACAGTGTCGCGCTCTGTACACATAGCAGAAAAACTTTCTAGGCTTATAAGTATAGAAAACTCCGACCACATTCACGACTGCCAAATTTGCCTGGGTTAAGGCTACATTTGCGTTCAACTGCGTTGCGAGTGGTTGCAACTAACGACGATCCTCACGACGAGCCAATGTGGAGTCAACGCATTCAACGCACATGTGTGAGCTCACCGTCACAAGTGGTCGCAACGCAGTCGTTCCTAAGCAAACGCAAATGTCTGAAGTAGCTTTTAAGAAAAAGAAAAACGAAAGGTGTAGCGGATAAAGTCTGCGTGATTGATGCATGCAATGGCACATTCTTGGACGGAGCTGCTTGATGGATGTCATAACACGATGGATGTGACGGCACGATGGATGTAATGACATGCTTTGGATGAAGTTGCTCGATGGATGTGATGGCGCGGTGGATGTAGTGGCACGATGGATCTAAAGGCACGTTGGATGTGGTTGCACGTTGGACGAACTGGCCCAAATTGGATCTACTGGCACTATGGATGTACTGACACTATGGATGTACTGGCACGATGGATGTAATGGCACGAAATTGGACGTATTTGCTCGATGGATGTAATGGCACGATGGATGTGCTGGCCCCAAGCCCTGTCGTCCCTGCAGCGATTGGACACGGGCCACTATCCGAATGCTTGTCCGAGCTATTGATCATCATGAGCCCAAATCGAGTGCTCACGCAATGCTCCGGTCTAATCTATGAGCCACATTAAAATACCGTCACTGGGGAGTGCTGCGACCCCCGGCTACGTCATCAAGTTTCGCGAAGGAGAGATTGAAAGAAAACACTCGCTTTTATCCTTGAAATGACACCGCAACCAAGGAGTTTCGTGGTCAGTGGCGTTGCGTGCGAGTGTACTTGTATCCCACTAGTGCCAGATAAGCTCGTGTAAAGTGAAAAACATTCCAAGCGAATATCGTTGCACCACCGCTTTAAAGAACTTTATGCTCGTTTTCACTTCAAGAACCGTTGTAAAAAAAAAAAAAAAAAAAATCCCGGTTTCTCGGGGAGCCTTACTAATTTCCCCCTATATGTAGAAAATTAGCATATATTTAGGCATGTTTTAGATTAGATATATGTTATCTTATTAAAACTTACAGGTTTCAAACGCCAAAAACATTGCTTCTTCTTCCGACAATCAAATCTTGTAAGAACTACTTCGTGCGGCGTAGAGTAAATGATTGGGGGCCCGGACGCTTTGCATCCACCAAGAAGCTTTGGGGTGTCGCCATGTACATGCGCAGAACTTCTGCGTTTGCGCAGTGCGACTCCCCAAGCAGCTCGCGGGTCCCAAAGCCTTCGGCACCCCTACTGTGAAACTCTCAATTACCTCAATTGCCTCGGCTAAGAAGCTGTTTCTAGCAAGCCGACCCTGGACTCAAAAGCGTTCGAACTCGTTGGCGCCACACGCGCTCGCGGAGTCCGAGACGCGAACACCGGATGCCTTATGCACACGGCGTTCTGTCCTCCCCGACAGCCACTCTTGTCTCTGGTCGTGAGACACGCGACTAATCACTCGGCGGTCGGCGGCCTTTCCCTCGGCGGTCGGCGGGGGAGGAGGAAGAGGCGGCCTCGGCGGTTCGTCTTGTTTTCTGTCCCGGCCGAGAAAGGAGCCCCCGGAGGGGTACCGCATAATTGGCATTGGCGAGATCAAGAGGACGTCGACTCAAAGGGGTTCCCTCCCCGACGGACGATGGAGAGGGGCACTATTTTGATGCGTCCTATTTGAGCCGCGCTGCGCTTCGGCGAAAGACAGTGTTGACGCCGGCACTGCCACCGGAAAGTCGCCATTCGCGCACGCAAGTCTCTCGTTTGCTTCGATTTGACTACGGACCGGCTGGGGCAGAATATAAAGCATTATGGCTCACTGCGGAGACAAGAGCAAGACCTTTAAGGTATAGTAAAAACTAACGTTCTTGTTCGCTTTTTTTTTCTTGTTTTAAGCAGGAAGGTTTTTTTAGTACTACCTAGAGAGAGTTTCATGGTCTATTCTTCCTAAACGTTATTACTAGTGGATCTAAGTAGTGGCACCAAGCTGGCGTCAGCATCGTTACCAGCGCGCCTTGCATCGTCTAACAACAAGCATGGCCTTGTTGTGAGACTATAACGTGCACAGGCCTTGTCATCTAAATAATATTAAACGCCCCCCGCCCCCCCCCCCCCCCCTCCCTGGTCGGGTTGTTGGAAGGCAGAAGAAGCCGTTTGTATGAAATAAAAACAAAAAAAAATATTGACCCATGATATTTTATTGTTCTGTCAATATCTTTCAGAAAAAAAGAAAAAAAAATATCACCTGCAAAGAATGAGAGAACTCGGAAAAAGCGGTTTGCAATTCAGGTGCTCTGGGACACTGATGTCACAATTGGATTGAAGTGAGGACGCCAGAAGGAACTGCGTGCCACACATTTGTCGCAAATAACTGTTTTTTTATATAAGTTTTGCGTCTTTCGCGTAATGAGGCACTGGTCCCGAGCGAGTCGTCCCTAAGAACGTTTTGTGCTCTCACAATCTTACGTACTTTCCAGGCCTTTATTTCCTCCGTACAATCTTCAACCTGGAATTCAATCAAACGCTCAACGAAAGGCTAGAAGCAACACGTTGACATGTATTGAGGGATTCATTTCAAAATAAGATTCATTTTGTTTGCGAATAGCATCAACGTAGTACACCCGGTAATTCGTACAAAATGTAAACAATATTTTGCTCGTCGTCTCTGCCAGGTGTGCCCAATATTAACGATAGAGCTTACGGTTAATGGCATCGTGCCATGCCTCTATGTGTCTTATCTATGGCTTTACGCAATTTTGATGGATACGTTTTCTTTGTCCTTCCTTTCCTCGAATGCTTCGATTGATTGCAACTGTGTAGTACCTCTTCTTCAAAAACATGTTCCTAAAAACAAGTTTGTGACGATCGTCGAGACAGTATACCGGCGTGCGGTCGTGTATCACTACTGCGTGGTGCACGTTAAAGACCCCAGGCTAGCGGTTGTACTGCACTGACTAAATTTCTCATCTACAGTGGGTAACAATGTCGCCATGTTCTGGCAGACTAAACTCCTGCTTATAAAACATCTAACGTTTAATTTGTTTCTTTTGTTCGAGACAGTAGAAATTCCGTTCCTTCTGACTCGCTGAAAAGTAATAAATACGAGAGAAGATAACATGATGTCTGTTGATCGAAACATTTACTCAATCCGTACCTGTCGTCGAAAGGTGTATCGCAACCTGAAAACGGTTTTCCAAATGAGCCTTTAACCTACACATACATTAGGCGCCAAGAAAAGGACCGTGGAAATATATTTATTATCCCGTTCACGGCAACGCGACTTCCAAACGAGACGCAATATTTGACAGGGACTGTCACATCAGCTGATTGACTCGTTGAAAAAAAAAACAAAAAAACATTAAGGGTGTTAGGCTAGGTGGCGCAAGCTGCCACCCGATACAAAGGGTATAGCCATTACCATCCATCCATCCGGTGTATTTGGTGTTAATTTTCTTACACATATGACTTAAAACCAAGGGATCACTTCATTCGCTAACCAAGACCACGAAAGCAGCAGCGGGTTTGTCTTTCCCATTTTGGCCTCTCCTTTGCAGCAACCTGTGAATACCAGCGGGACAAAGCAATCGGGCGAAAGTAATGGCCGCGCCTATTCTTAAGATCACGAACACCGGAAAATTTTGAAACGTAGTAAACGGTCGAACACAAAAATACTTCGTACGTATCCCTTCCAGCGGCGCCTTACCACAAGCAAACAGAGGTAAACTTTGCGAAATGTTTGCGTGGTTGCCGTGCGTGCGGTGTAACAGGATGTTGTCCGGCAGTCGGGAAACACACGGACGACGCTGATTCTCAGGCGGAGGCAGCACGGCATATCGATAGCTGTTGTTGATACAGCGTATTTTTCGTGTGCCGGACACAGGTGGCCAGAACACTATTTTCCGTATTAGCGGTTCGAGAGCTCTTGGTTTTGTTTCTTTTTGCTTCTTCGCTCTGATTCATCGTTCGAACTGGGAGGTTTAAGATAACTTACATTGTGCACAAAACGCCAGAATATATTAAGCTTCCAGCTGAGCTGAGAAACACTCTTCTTAGCTTTGTTGCATAGGTTACGGTAGCAGAAGTGTTTCTACCAGAGGCTCTCATGGAGCATTAATCCCGAAAATAGCAAACTGGTTTCTTTTTCGATAGTGTCTGTGTGCCGACTTGCACGGTACGGACTGCAAGCAAACCTGTTACGTATAAAAATAACTAATTTTATGTATTTTGTCATTTTTTTTATTGCGTTATTTACCTAGTACGAGTACGAGCAAATTGACTACTGTTTCAAGCAGTTGATGCCAATTGTATCAACATCATACCGTTCTATATTAACAGCACAAAACATATACATAATTGGAGAAAACCCCCTGACAACAAAACAATAAAAAAAGATCGATTTCGACTTTTTTTTTTTTTTTTGTAAATCCGTGTTCTCTATTTCTACCATTCATTGGGGAATTGTAGTAGACCGTTTCTGCAGCCCGCTAAGCACCCGGATAGCGCTCCGTAATCCGCCGCAAGACCTTGAACTATGCGGCGTTTTCTTCAGGGATACCATAGCGGAGGAGAAAAACGGTCTACTACAATTCCCTATTAATGCCATGGTCTGTGAGTTCGATAGCGCACTTACTGTGAGTTCGATAGCGCACTTACTTTTTAGTGTCCACTGACAAAACGTATGGCAGCGGTGGGATTCGAACCCACGCCTCCGAGGAGACTGGTGCCTTAAACCAGCGCCTTAGACCGCTCGGCCACGCTACCGTTGCTGCTACCGATACAATTGTAAAGTTGAACGCTTTCCTAGTATCGAGATCAAGTGAAAAGCCGGTTCTTGCGGTGAAGATTCCCCTTATTCTAGCCATACCAGGGCACAGACGTAGAGTGTCATCAACTGTTGTTTTAGGCACGTTTTCAAACTGCTTTTTAGGTGAAGACAACCTCGCATGCCTGTTTTTTTACATCGCAAGCTTCAGGCCAAGTACAGAGTGTTCCCCCCCCCCCTTTGCCACCAAAATGTAGAATTTTGCTTTATATTTATTTTTATTGCAAAAATCACTATGCATTCCCGAACACTTATTCCCCGCCAAAATCTGACTCTAGAAGTTGGAACCAGATGCCCAAATTTCAGCACGAACCCTTATCTCATTCATAAGTTACGATTTCTGAAATTTTAACAGGGAAAATGGGGACAATTTTTGCCCGTTTTCGGGAACTGGCGCTTTAGAGCTCCATGTATTCCAGAGCTCTGTCGGCCGAACTTTTCCCGTTGAAAATATCAGAAAAACACTTTTATCTTTTGAATAAGATAACTGCTAGCGCTGAGACTTTGGCTGGCTCGAACCTCTAGCACTAGCGGAGAATGAGCGGTTGGTGAGGAATATGTTTATTTTTGAGGTAAAAAACGAAAAAAAAACCTGTAATTTGTTTTTCGGGGGACGCCATGCATATGAGTGAAAGATGCGTCCATCTGCTCACCGACAAAAACACTCTCATCGCCCACGTGTAAACTATTCTGCGACATCTTGCTAACTGGAGAGGCTTACCTTTGAAGATCAAGATCGGTTGGGTGGCGCTCGTGATCCGAGCAAGAGCACACAGAAGGAAGAGAGCTCTTCGTTGAAACGCTTTTTCTTCTGGAAGCATTCCAACCAACGTGTATATCAAACCATGGCTGGGCAGTATCGCGATACAAATGTACCGCGACAGTATTTTTAGAGATACTTTCGAGTATCTGTATCTCTGTATCGAGATACGTTTGAAAAATGTATTTGTACTTTTAGTAGTGAAATAGATTTTTAAAGTATCGCTTGTATCATGTTTTGTGTTTATCTCTAATACTCTACTCAAGATACTGTATCTTAAATACTTTTTGAAGTATCTTGGTATCTTGCAAATACTTTTGATCGAAAGTATTTGATACTTTATTTTAATTACATTTCTGAGTATCTTGTATTCATTACCTCCAATACATTTTCGACATTCAGCCATTTTCCGATTTTTTCGCTATAAAGTGGCGTGGGCGTGGCACGAGCGAACGTGAACATGCTTTCGAGCAACCAAATCCTGTTGCTAGCTTCGATTAGCTACCTTGACTTTGGTTGAGCTCGTGAAAACATCGCTTGTTTGCCGATTGTGACTCATATTTCGCCCCAAGGTTCGAAATATGGGGGTTTTCCCCTCGCCTTCCCAAAGGCGCCTTTTCTTTCCTAAAGTTTCCCCCCAGAAATCCTCGAACAAAAGGGGTGGTTTTACGGAAGTAAAGATTGCCACCCTGAGGCACAACGCAGACGGGGAAACGACCTACGACAACAACGCCGACTTGAGTGTCAAAAAATAACAAATAGAAAAAAAATGATAAGTGGACGCACACACACAAAAAAAAACATTTTTGTTTTGCTTTTTGTATATTTTACTCCGCTACGGCGAAACGTTGAGGTTTTCTTTTGTTTCTTTTGTTTGTTTTTGTCGTCTGTCTATCACTTATTGCTCTTTCGAACACTGTCCGTAAGCGAACACTGATAAACAGAGAACAGGGCAGGAAACGAACTACAGGCTGGATGACCTCTCAAAATGCCAACAAAGTGTCCCCCAACGTTGAGTGCCTTTCTGAATGCAACCTACTTGAAGAAGGTGCAGCCACTGCCGTGGCTATTGTGTGGCTTCTCATTTTCATTTATTCACTGATATCCATATCCCAATTAAGTTCGTGTATATATGGATTGTAGTTAAGCGATGTGTCTAAGGTGCGCCGCATAACGTGATATTCAGCGATGTCACTGTTGGCAAGGCGCTCTGACCACTTTGTTTTCCCCACACCCCGGTGTTTACCCAACACAAGACCTGTGCACATGCCCGCAGGCCTTGTGGGAATGTTCATGTCATCTTCTTTAATAGATCGCAGAACAGAATGTAATGTAAAAATACTAATAATAAACGAAGTGAGGTTAAGTGCCGTATCTCTTGCGAAAGCAGTCGTCAGAGGATCCGAGCTTGAGGGCCTTTGTACTGAGCTGGGCACCGTGCATGCTGCATTGTTCATGCAGGCCGGAGTGGTAAGAAGTGACCCTCCTCCCCCTCACCGGAGAACACGAACTCCAGCCGAACGCTGACGCCGCGTTCGGTTATGTCAGCCGAGCGCTGAGTCATTGCACTCGTCCCCGTCCCTGTAGTTCTATGGCTAACCGCTTGGGGCGACACGGTCTCATCTCCTCCCGAATAGCTAAAGCGACCCCTTTCTGGTTGTCGCAGAAAGGTTTTGTAGCCTGTATCAGTGATATTGCCACGCACGTTGATGAGCGAGCGCGTGGCCGAATGGTTACCGCACTTGGCTCTCGCGCGGAGGCTCCGGGTTTGATACCAGGGGGTGGACTGCCCTTTTATTTATTCTTTCAACTTGACATTCTCGTAAGTTTGAAAACCTTGTTGTCTGATCGAATTACGAATGTTCTACGCGCCAACCGTACTACGCCGAATCTTCCTGAAACCCACAGGGGTACTGCTCCGTGTGGCGGTCCGGAGTCAGTCTCGGCCAGTGCTTGATCCTGCTGTTTCGCCGACATCGACGCCTGCGACGCCTAGCCCTTTTCTATTGTTTTAGGCATATTGTTCGCCCCATTAAACGTTTAGTTTCTACAGTTATTCGCCGCCTCATCATTTGTCTTTCGTGACAATATCCTGCTCCTTACAGTTGAACTGCATAAAATAGCCCTACAATACTTTTTTTCTGTTTTGTGTTGTTGCGTGCTAATAAACCATTCTGGTAGACCAGATTTGCGCAGCTGTATAATTGTTTTGTCACTAACTTCGATACAAATTACGCAATGCGGAAGTATGTTCAAAAGCAATTCAGTTACATTTCTAAGTATTGGTACTCTACTCAAGATACTTTACAGTGAAAGTAACTTGAGTACTATTTTAAATACTTAATGAAGCAGGTATTTAGTAACTTAACTTAAATACTTTTATCGAGTATTTTGTCCAACACTGACTGTATCGCAATACTTTGTCAGACTTAGGTATCTCGTTACATTTGCTGCCGTTTTTACGATACATTTAAGAGACAAAAACATCTGTTTCGTGCAAGGTGCTTAAGAATCTATAATATAAACCCGCCCTATGACATGATCCATCAAAATCACCGAAGTTGAAAAAAAAAAACTTGTTTAACAGACGGTTATTTTCAAGAATAAAAGGACAAGCTCCTCTCACAAAGCCCTCCACTCTATCCAATTTAGCGGAGCGAACGCTGTAAAAGAGTTGAGTGGAGAAAAAGTACGGCTCTGTTGTTCAATCTACCCACACTATGGGTGAGTCAAAAGCATATAAGACGACAGTTTGAGATTCGCGCTCACGGCAAAACAGTGTTGATTTCGTGCAGACGCCTTTCTTCAAGCATGGCACGCAATCTTTACTGTTCAGTAACTATATGGTTCACCAGGGATGACATATTTATTTTGCCGCATTAATAATAAATAAAGTGTTCGAGAAAAGGGGAAATGTATAATATGCACAAAAAAGGAGCACAAGCGTTAATTGCCATTGCATTCGCCGCGAACTGCACCCTCCCCACGTAGCACCGTTCAGGAACCAATGTATTTCTATAAGTATCTGTACTTGTATTCCCGATTACATTTTCGCCGTTTTTTCAGACGTATCTTAAGGATATCTCGTTGCATAAAAGACAGATGTATCTATAAGTATCTGAATGTTGGGCCTTAAGGGCCTGCGACCAGACTCGTGATTCTGCAAGGCAGAAGATCCTCCTCACCATGGGGGAGGAGGAAAGAGGCAACTCTGCACAGGGTAGAAGAGGGATAGGAGGAAGGAAGGGAAAAGTGGAAAGCGCGAACTGGTCGTCGGTCTTTAAAATACTTGTATCTCAGTATTTGTATTCTCGAATACTTGTTGGGGTATCTCTGCCCAGCCCCGTACCAAATTTGTTCGGTCATAAGAAGATGAGAATGTCGCTATATGACGTACGAGGGGCTCCAACTCTTTTCGTACTGGAGAAACGAGGACAAAGTCGCTCAACTTTTGCGTTTTATTCAAAAACGGTTTCTTTGCGAATCGGACACCAAATCGGGCACCTACATAGAGCGGAAAAGTTTCTGCGTAAGTTGCATTCGCCACGCTCAAGTATACTTTCATAACTTGCAAAAAAGAAATGATTTCATGCACGATTAAAATTAAACCAATAACACACTTTTAAGCGGCTTTTGTTCGCCATTTCAGCACAAACAGTTGCCCCTTGCGAAAATTGTATTAACTACAAAGAACAGTTAATACAACATACATTGCAAAAAGATCTGTGACGATCACGAGACTTCAGAGAGTATTAAAAAATATAGAGAGTAATAAAATAAGAACTTGAGAGCTGAAAAAAAAGAGTAAATTATTCTTCGACAAAGTAATTTCAACGACGACTGTCATACGGCGAGCAAGTTTTCCAAAATGCGTCCTTGGGTTACCGGAATTGAAAGAAGGGCACGCAAATTGGAGGACACCGTACACAACCCAGACAACGCGAAGGACAGGTAGAATGGCGAGGTAGCCAGTGGCGTGACGTCATTCGTTGAGGTCGAGGGAAAGCTACAACACGTGGTGTAAATTTACGGTTAAACGAACACACGAGGTACGCAAAGATCAAATGAGCTTGTATGCCGTAGGAACCTCCCACCAAGCAACTATTGGTATCAGCGGCAAACCGTTCTATACTAGTAACAATACAAAAAGTATGGCAGCGGTGGGATTCGAACCCACGCCTCCGAGGAGACCGGTGCCTTAAACCAGCGCCTTAGACCGCTCGGCCACGCTACCGATACCGTCGAGCAAGACGATTATAAAATGGAACAGTTGCCTATAGTATTGAGGTCGAGCGGAGAACCAGTTCTTGCGGTGAATGTTTGCCTTATTCTTGTCATACCAGAGCGGAGAACTTTAGTTGTTGTCGATTTTTGTTTTTAGACACGTTTTAGACAACACAATGATACCTCGCAACTCAATTTGTGTTTCAAGGTTTTATAACTTAATTCTTTCTTTTTTTTTTTGACTCAACATTTGGACTATATCGAAGAATATTTGAAAGAAAGGCTTTTATGTCATTTAGATCAAGTAACAATGGGCATTGATTTTCTGCTATAATATTTCTATAACTCATTTTGTATTTCCTACTCAGAATTATGAAAAAAAAAAAGTTAAAACATTCCTGCGTGTCTTTTTGGCCGCCCTATTCGCTGGTGTTGTAAAAGTGCGGGTGTTTGTTTTGTTCGAATCTGCTGCATACCATCTTGATTTATTTATTTACTCGTGTATTAGGCCTTATCGTGGAGCATTAAAGTAGAAACCGGTAGCGGAAAATTGCGATAGTAAAAAAAAAGAAACAAATGCACTCAGGTACACGTATTAATGTGAGTGTTTGGGCTCATTCTGAAGTCTACTGGTTCCTTTTTATCTATAGGACTAAAACAGAAAAATAAACACTTTCCTACAATAGCCCTATAATTATGGATAATGGTGTTTGGAAATAATTAAATGAATACAAGAGCCACGGCCACGAAGTATTGAACTCTGAATGTGATCAGCTAGTAAGGTCTCCCGCTTATCTTAATGTTTTTTTTACGAAAATTTTGCGCTTTGGCACGCTTATTGAGGAAAACTTTGTTGTTCGTTCCCCTTGGAAGAGAGCCAGCTTGGCAATACTGCAAAAAAAAAACAAAAAAAAACGAGATGATGGCGGGAAGACGCTGCCTTTGCGATGGCTGCTGGAACTCGGAGCTAAGGTCACTCAAAGATTAAGCCGAATAAAGATCCTCGAGCCACGCGCATCACTTCGTTCACACTAACATGTACACGTTACGAAAATAAAGTGACGAAATACCGTTACTCGCTACTAACTACACAAGTAACTAAGTACGTTACCCTTTATCGTTATTCAAAGGGAACGTGTTAGCTCAACTTGAAAACAATGCGCTATTTCGTCGTTACTCCATGTGTCGCTTTTATGAAGCTGTAGCCACTTCGAGTATTTGTCGTCGTTATCAATTCCTCACTTTCTAAAGCGCGCTTAAACTATATTCGTTTTCACCTTAAGAACTGTAGTAAAACAAAAGTCCGGCTCCTCGCGGAGGATTACTGATTTACTTTTTTATGTGGATAATTAAGGTATATGGGAGTGAATTTTAGGTTAGATACATGGCACCCTATCAAGACGTACACGTTACAAACGCTAAAATCATCGCTTTTTCCGCCGACAGCCTAATCTCGTAAGAACTACTTCGCGCCGCGTATGAACAATGCGCAAAACTTGCTTTTTTTTTTTTTCTGGTGAGAACGGGTATAGGCAGGCTGCATGCATCGTACACGTTCTACTCCAGAAAACACTGAATACAGTTACCCGTTACCTCTTTAAAAAGTAGCGAAAAGACGTCACTCGTTCCTATTCTTATGACGCCTTAACCGTTTTACTGACCCTCAACTGCTTAATTGTTGTTTTCATAATTACATTTGTTGCCTTCAAGGTCAAGTTTATAGCCGCAATCAAAACGTGGGAGCAAAAGTTTTAAAACAATATCAGTGCTGCCATTTTTTGGCAGATCCTCAAATTAAGCCAAGAGCGAGCTTGGTTCGTCCAAAACGGTTGAGTGAGTGAACCGGGAAAATCAGACGAGGTATTTTCGTCGTGAACGGTGTGGGGACGGTTCCACATCGACGTGCTGTAGGCTCTTCCAAAACGGTTAAGGGGTTAAAAATTTCTCAAAAAGTAACTAGGTCGTTCCTTTGTTACCGAAATAATTAAGTAACTAGGTACAAAGTACGCGTTACTTGAAACGCGTTACGTACAAATCTGCATTCAACCTCTAGGGTGACAGGCCGGTGGACGCTACGATCTGGCCAAACCAATCAAACGCCTCCCTTTCATCCCCTAAGCCCGCTCTCAGCATGATTGGTCCATTGAGCACGCAGCTACGGCCGCACTGTCAGCTTAGGTGCGAACGGAGTAGACGAGGTGTCGGATATTGCGCCTGTGGAGCACTTTAGGGATGTGTGGCAAGTTTATGCGGCTTGATGCGAGTTTGTCGGCTCAAGTGTCGAGTAAATTTCTATCAAAACGTTGTCATTCATTGAAAGAACTTGTTCCGCAGATTTCACTCTTGTTCGTGTCGATTTATTTTCTTTAAGGGCCCCAGTGTTCGAGAGATTCGTAGACGTAACAAACCAGCGACGTCCTCTATCTCGCTCGACAATTATTTTTCGTGGCTACAAACGCAAAACGTTTTATTTTGGTCGGCCATTCTCCGCATAAATTGTAAATTTTCCTGTAAATTTCACTGCGTTTTTGTATTACCCTTTTTTATCTAGTTTCGATTGCGGTTTATCTTAACCTTACACTTAATCGCGGCTCTAGGCATGCGCAGACCGCATAGCTCACATCCACGCATGAGCATGCCATGCAATTGCTTTTCATGTCATAAATTACATTACATAGAAAACTAAAAGTGACTATTTTTTATTTAAAAAGAAAAAAGCTCTTTCCAATGGGGAAAGAGCAGTGTTTGGCTAGGGATAAAAAGAGAAGACTTCATAAAACACAAGCAATGTCGACACAGGTGGCAGTGAAACACCCCGAACATACGGCCCTTTTATTGAATTTATTTTGCTTTGTACTTTTACTGTACCTCAATACCCTGACTGTAACAAAATTAGCTGTTAGGTTAAGTTGGTTACACATCACAAGTCTCAAAATGCGCAAAGCCCAAGAACAAAAATCAAAAGCGTGTAGGAAATTCAAAAATCGCACGGCCTGTCTTCTACCACTTGTCGACCTTTGTGCTTTGCGCTTTTTGAAGTTCGTGACCCTGAATGTACCAAGTTGGTCCTTGGTTTTCGCCAGTACAGGCAGTAGATTGAATACTTGACTTGATTTTATCTTGACTTGGTAAACAAGTCAAGATAAAAAAATAAAAATTGCATTCGTCTGATTACAATCAGATTTATTTAAATCAGATTTACATGATTGTGATCACTTTACCTATAAAATCGTGATTAGTTTTTATTTGATGTATTTTTAAATATAGCATATTGATTTATCACTCCGTCCGATGACTGAAAACAATGCGGAAGAAAGAATTACTATCAGTACAGTGTAACTAACAACTTTCGTTGCATAAACCACGCAACAGTACAACAAAAACAGTCTGAATTTTTAAAGAGATAAGATAATCCGCCAACCAAAAATTGAAATAGTAGCGACCCTACGTTTCGAAACCGTTCGTTTCTTCTTCAGGGGGATGAATGAAGGACAGCAGCTTCTTCTTCTTCTAGATGTCGAGCGACTTCTTTTTCTTTTTCATTGGTCTTAGTAGGCTGGTCGTGCCGAGCGCAGGCTGTTATAACATCTTGGAGGCCGGTAATATATAAAGTTGGAAGTGCCCCTAAGGACCGATTGATGTTGTTAGAGGTTGTTTGTATGTACCATGACTCTACGAGGTGTCTTCTACGTAGATTTGATGCCGTGTCTAGGATGCTTGCGTTTTCAAAGGCATTGCGGTGGTCGAGAGTCTCGCAATGTTCAGCGAGAGCACTGCGTTCTCTGTCGAAGTTTCGCACGTCGTTTTTATGTTGGCGGAGTCGATCGTGGAAGTTCTTCGATTCGCCGATATAGGAGGCGGGGCATTGGGAGCATGGAATCTTATAAATGACGCCCTGGGCCCTGTCCTTCGGTGGCTTGTCCTTTGGGCGGGGTAGGAAGTGCCCAAGAGTTGACACCGGTTTGTGTGCAACCATAAGATGTTCCTTTGCGAATAGTCTGGATAGTAGTTCGCTCGTTCCTTTCACGTAAGGGATGCTGACGCGTGCTAGCGGTTTGGAAGCTGTTCTTGCAGGTTGGTTTATCCTATTATGGTTCTGACGGCGAACCACATGGCGAATGAAATTACCGGTATAGCCATTCTTTTTTAGGTCGCTATACCGGTAATTTCATTCGCCATGTGGTTCGCCCTCGGAACCATAATAGGATAAACCAACCTGCAAGAACAGCTTCCAAACCGCTAGCACGCGTCAGCATCCCTTACGTGAAAGGAACGAGCGAACTACTATCCAGACTATTCGCAAAGGAACATCTTATGGTTGCACACAAACCGGTGTCAACTCTTGGGCACTTCCTACCCCGCCCAAAGGACAAGCCACCGAAGGACAGGGCCCAGGGCGTCATTTATAAGATTCCATGCTCCCAATGCCCCGCCTCCTATATCGGCGAATCGAAGAACTTCCACGATCGACTCCGCCAACATAAAAACGACGTGCGAAACTTCGACAGAGAACGCAGTGCTCTCGCTGAACATTGCGAGACTCTCGACCACCGCATTGCCTTTGAAAACGCAAGCATCCTAGACACGGCATCAAATCTACGTAGAAGACACCTCGTAGAGTCATGGTACATACAAACAACCTCTAACAACATCAATCGGTCCTTAGGGGCACTTCCAACTTTATATATTACCGGCCTCCAAGATGTTATAACAGCCTGCGCTCGGCACGACCAGCCTACTAAGACCAATGAAAAAGAAAAAGAAGTCGCTCAACATCTAGAAGAAGAAGAAGCTGCTGTCCTTCATTCATCCCCCTGAAGAAGAAACGAACGGTTTCGAAACGTAGGGTCGCTACTATTTCAATTTTTGGTTGGCGGATTATCTTATCTCTTTATTATTTACCCAACCAGAGAGAATTCTCTCAAACATGTTTACCTTCAAGTCTGAATTTTTAGTTAGTAAACGAGCTTTTTTTTCTTTCTTCTGTTTCGCATTTTGATATGCTTGCATAGGACGCTACAGAAATGACGCAAGGAGTTGCAAGCTCGAAAGAATGCTCAACGTCCCGATTTGCTCAGACAGCACAATGAGTTTCGCTCGCGTTGAGTCTCATAAATTGTTCTTGGCCGATGATTTTTTTTTTTAATTAAATACAGAAAGATATGCCTGCCACATCAAATGCTGAACAAATAATAAATAAAAATATAGTTCTACGATTATTTTTTTTATTTTTATTTTATTTATGTCAGCATGTAAAACCGGTTTGATTTAAATCCAGATTCAAATCCTGCTTTTAATCACGGATTAAATTATCAACATTTAATAATTCATTCCCTTATTTCTTGTTGTTTTTGTTGTTGTTCGTGTTCTTGTTGTTGTTGCTTTTGCTGTTCTTGTTATTGTTGTTGTTGTTGTTGTTGTTGTTGTTGTTGTTGTTGTTGTTGTTGTTGTTGTTGTTTTGCTCGTGAACGGCTGACGCCTTGGTAATGATGCACGACCAGTGAGACCTTGATGTTCATTCTCCGCCCTGCATTTAACAATTGCAGTTCGGAGAACGCAACTCCGGCACCAAGACGCTGAGTGGCCACGCCCAAGACTACGATGTCCTGTTCGAGACGTGCCTGCAGAAGAAGGCGCTCTTCGAGGACCCCGAGTTCCCGTGCAACGTGTCCAACGTGTACGGCAGCAAAACGCCCGAAGAAAAACTTCTCTGGAAAAGACCACGGGTATCCCACTAACACTTTTAGAAGAGACCCTATAAGAAAAGAAAAGAAAATAACGTCAAGCAAAATTGGTGGTCGCCATCTCTTGTTGACGCAGCCCTCGTGTCGAATCCACGCTCAGGGTACGCTCCCAAACAATGGCGGACTTGGATGGTTGGCAGATCAGCCGCTAGGCAGAGCGCGCAAATTTGAAAAGGGTCAATTGGAGTGATTAGCTATCCAAGATCAGCACCTACCTAGGTAAAAAGTGGTATACTAAAAGGTAATACATTTTTTTAATTAAATAAGAAAGAAATAGTGTCTTTAATCTTCGCTTTCCATATACTTCCATGTTCTGAAGTACAATCTTGATACAATTTTACCCATTCTTGAGTAAACGTCTTCAGAAATATCATTTATTGTAATTATAACTATACTTCCTTCGAAGTTTAGTTAATTGCGATCCAAATTACCAGCGTAAAAAGTAGTTATGCAACAACAAAGTGATTGGAGAAAGTAATGAAATTACTTTGCAATTCCTTTGCTATGAGAGTCAACCGACTTCCATTGAGTTGATGTGATAACTTTTTTTTCCCGCACCGAGATGCATTTGTTCATACATTGTCTAATCGTTGAGGATTTATTATACAGTGATTCACATTCATCGCATTTTGTGACTCTGACCTGCTTCGTCGATGGCAATAAGAAGGGTAATAAATAAATGCATGTCTAAAGTGCTTACCTCCTTTTCCGTCGCTCCAATATCTTTGTACGATCGGCGAAACTGCATTGAAAAGCCCGCAAACGTGTAACACGATCGAAATATACGCGCAAGCGAGGGCAGCTTTCAATATTCTCGTCACCGAATTTAGCCAGAAATATAACTCCCTTGGCGAATTTCCGTAGTTAAGGCTTATACCTACACAAACGAATCGCATATAAGTTTGTGATCCACTCTGTGTTACCGGATAAAGTAGTACGAGTACAGAAGGAGGGTCTCGTGTTTGGTTATCAAAGAATCAGAGTAAGAAGGGAAGGGTTTGGCGACATCCTTCCGTGTCTTTGGTGGGTCGCTGCATTTCGTTGTTCACTTGACATCTCTGATTTCGCACCGCCAGCCTTACGCTTGTAGCACAAGTGTAAACTTTGGTGCACAACCGCGTTTCCCACGCCTTCCAAGTCTTTTCAAAATTTACTGATTTAGTGGCTTTCAATGACGGAGAGCAAGTTTATAATTGAACTGTATGTTTATCTTCAGTTGATGAAAAAGCTACTCAACAAATTTCAGCCAATTTACTGATTCCTCGTGACGATTGGCACCCTATGTTATGTCTACCTGGCCGTACAACTCTCACGCCTTTAGTGTAGCATTCACGGCCTTTTAAAAAACAGTCTTTAAAGCAAAGAAGAAATTACCTGTATATCTACTCCGTGCAGTAATGTTACTATATCAGCTGACAGTAATGTGACTCACAGCCCATTGTGTGAAACACGTTGGCGTAGCCTTGGAAAATCGTATAAATTTTATACCGCCAAGAGTCAAAGATAACTAAAATTGGGTGTTTGAGAAAAAAAAAATATTATTTCCGGGACATAACTGCCATCCATGACAATTTTTTCGGGAATTGAAAAAAAATGAAAGACGTTTACAATTCTTTAGCGTAGCTCTTGAAGAGGAAGGGTACGGAGGTTTGGGTTTGCCCCTCCTACCCCTCTGTACCCTCCCCTCCTCCTCCCCTGCTCCCCTCCCATTTAGGAAAAAATTTTCGATTAATTTCCCGCCAAATTTAGCGGTGAGATCTTCCCGCTAAATTTAGCGGGGTAACTTTTCCCTCTAACCTTAAAGGGGAATTCTTTCCGTAAAATTTAGCGGGAAACATTTTCTGCTAAATTTAGCAAAAAATTTTTTCCAATCAATTTAGCGAAAAAATATTCCCGCCAAATTTAGCGGGGAAATGTTTTTATAATGCAACGCGCAGTTACACCCGCTTGCATTATTCCCATAATGCAACACGCGCGATTACGCCGACGCCGACGGCGACGCCGCTCAAGCCGGAAACGGGCGTCTAAGAGCCGCGCTCTAAAACGCGCTAATCAGCTAAATCGTAAACTAAAATATACTAGTTACTTTTTGAGTAGGGAAAATAAACATATGGTTTCAAATAAAAACTTTCTGAGTATAATCGAAAACCCCTAAATCAGCCCGTTTTAGCAATATACAAGGCAAGTACCGCACTTTACGGCGTTCAAAAAACAAAGCCTTCAATTTTGGCGTGTTTCTAGATTCCGGTTTCCTATCGTAGCACATCTTTGCTCCAACGCTCTTGCCTCTGCGTGACCGAGGCGTGAAACTACCGCCTCATCTTCATTAAAGAATGGAAGGAAGTCTGGGCACCGTTTCCCATAATGACGTCAAACGTGACGTCTAGTGTGACGTCACGAGGGTTGTCCTCGCGAGGGTTACAAGGGTTACCCTCCGAGGGTTACGATGGTTACCCTCACGAGGGTCACAAGGGTAACATCACGAAGTTACCCTCGTTATGTTACACTGACGTCCCGTGTGACGTCAGTATAGAAGACTCGTGACGTATGACGTCACGTGTTATGTCACGTGACGTCACGCGCATCTAACATTGCCAATATTCACGCTAAATTTAGCGGGAAACGTTTTCCGCTAAATTTGGCGGAAAAATATTCCCGCTAAATTTACCCCCGAGATGTCACGTGGGACGTCATGAGGGTAACATTTTCCCACTAAATTTAGCGGAACAATTTCCCCGCTAAATGTGGCGGGGAACGTAGAGGAGCATACCGTCCCCTCCGTACCCTCCCTCCCCTACTCAAGAGCTGCGCTCTAATTCGGCGTTACAGGAAATTGTAAACGTCGTTCCTTTTTTTTTTAAATTTGAATTTGAAGAAAGCAACCATCCTACTAGATTAAAAAGCTGTTTTGGATACACCAGGTAGAGTAATGAGCTACCCACACAAGTTCAGCTGCTGTCGTTCTCACCTTTTTATGTGGACATCCTCGGCACGACTGCACTACCAGAAGCTTACGCATTGCGGGTATTTTTGCACACTTTTCAGGAGCTCTGCGAGAATCCTCAGTTCATCAAGGACGGATTCTCCCGCTTCGACGTCAAGCAGGGAGAATTGGGTAGGTCATATTAATTTAAGCTTACGACATAAGACGTACCTTGCCGAAGGTGCGCGAAAATATATTTACTATATATTAATAACTGCTCTTCGTATTAACATGACTAATTTGTTACTGTTCGAAAGCTGTATAATTTCCACACCTGATTCTAGTACAGTTATATTGAAGACAGCGTTGGAAAAATTATAAAAAGAAAACTAATAAATCAGATCTTTTTTATTTAAATCAGATTTATTTGATTTAAAACAGACAGACTTTAATTAAACTACTTAGTTTTAAAATATTGCTGACAGATTTATTGATCAAACCTTCTGTAAGAAATAATCACTGTAAACTTAAAGTGCAGTTTAATTAACAACTGCTTTAATGAGTAAACCCCGCCGCAGTAGAACAAAAGCAGCGTCATATTTTTTTAGTTAGTAAAAAATCTTTACTTGCTTTTTCTCCTGCGTTCTGTCTTTTCTGCAATAGGACGTTACTTTTCTAGTTTTAGTTCTTACTTTCACGTTCTTATCTCACGTTCTTATTCATCTCACCTAGCTGTGCCTGTTTGTACTTTGTCCACCTTGTTCCCCTTCTCTGGGAATCATTATCCTCGAAGCAGTGTGCCGTTTTGATATCGCGGTGGTCTGGACGCATGGGGCAATCTTTCCGGGAAGAGCACCACGAACGAGCACTTCTAGCGAAGTGAACGAATCTTTGCCGGCGCGGCGTCTGCAATAGGCATCTCAGAGTCGATAAGCGCGTTACCCCTCGCCGTTCCCTATCGCGTTACCTTTCACCCCGAGCGCCCGACCTGCATACCCAACTGCGAGCAACTGATACATTGTTGGTGGTGGTTGTGATAATAATGATGATGGTGATGATGATGATGACGATGATGACGATGATGATGACGAGAGTTATGATGATGATGATGATGATTTTGAGGCTATTCCCTTTGAAGCAGGAGGTTGAAATCGCATTCATACCTAGCCAAAATTGAAAAGAACAAAAATACTTTTCACTGCCCCTGCGTCCTTCGCCACCAATCTTTCAGCCATGTTTTTGCCCTTTCAACTGCGTCCCTGCATTGCCAGTTGGGTTCCGGTGTCTCTGCTGTGCACGTTACCTCCTCACTAGGGCAGCCACCTGCTTGATTCTTGCATGTTTCTCCACCCTGCGCTGCCCCACGTACTCGGAAGCCTAGCGCTTCCACCAGAAATTGGTCGCGTGGGAGGCCCTCGCCACATTGCTGCTCATTGTCTGGCGTTTTCCACCCATCCACAGTGTGTTCTGGCAGTAAGCTTGGACATGAGAGCAGAATGTGTTCGCTGGTTTCAGCCGTTTCGCCGCATGCTCGATATGATGTTGATTCCACCATATGATCAAACCGCTGACGGTACACCAACGTTCTCATCCCTCCCGCGTGCATCAAACAGCAGGTGGCTGCCCAGGCTATTGTCAAACAAGGTTTCCTCTGATATTTTCTTCTCCAGAGATTGTGCACCTCCAGGGTTGACTTAGACCGGGCCGCCTCTGCCCTTTGCCGAGACTCACCACGCACTCTCTTCGTCGCCCCCATTTGCCACTTCTGCTCTACAGCAGAGGCGAGTACTGAGAAGAAGACCTAAATCTTTTCCAGCCGGTATCTTCCTTTACTCGGTTTGCATTCCTGTCAGATGGATGCATACGGAGAGTCGCTTGGCACATGGACTTCGTTTCATGAATCGCAGCCGCCCGTCGCATCCACCTTACTAGTTGCTTCTCTAACTTCGAAGGATGACCATCCAAGGTCCCCTTCGACAACCTCGTTGGCCACCATTCCGTAGAAGCCTGGCACCTGCCTCTGGACTTCTCACTGCCGGCGTTCCCGTGTGTCTCGCAGGTCTCCGAAAATGCACACAAAAACGTTAGCAAATGTTAAAGCTGGTGTACCATGGCTGCTTTTCACAGTTCTCTTGTTACAAGAAAACGATTGCAGGTCCAACAATTACGCGCGAAGAACGCTGGTACTTCGCACAGTAGTTTTTCTAATGTGTAGATGATGCTTCGCTATATATTCTCGCATACTAATGAGTAGAATACCCAGATACTTGTTGTTGTCTTGCACAGGGATCCGCTCGCCCTTCGCCACACAGTAATACAGATTCCGTTCTTCTAGCCCAGCCAGTTGCACGACGGCCGACTTTTTATTAATAAATATGCAAACAACGCAGAAAGCAACTTATAACCATTTAATTTATTGGTTTTCATCGTCACGCGGCCTTGATGATGATGATGATGGTGAATAAGGTGGCGGTGGTGGTGGTGGTGGTGGTGGTGTGCTTGTTTTTTTTTTTCGTCGGCTCGGAAGCGCTTCTGGTGTAATCTAGATTATACTACCGCATTTACTCGAGTAATAGACGCAATATCTAATAAAGAAGGCCCCTCACGTCTACTTTCTAACGGAACATACGTATTCAGTCAATCATGACCATGTCCTGTATAAGAAACGTAACGAATGCCGTGGTCTATAGAACACGCTTCTCCGTAAACTGCGATATGTGCCGATAACACTTTTGAATGAAGATGTTATCGGCGTCCTGTAAATTGCCGGCATTTTCCTGCCGATCGCAGTGATCGCCTGATTGACTATCCGCGCGCTCCGAGGGGAAGTGTGGTAAACAGCAAAGTTAGAGAGTATCACTGTTGTTGTTGTTGTTGTTGTTGCTTAGCATTTAACTTTTTTATTTGTGAAAAATAAATCACATGCTCAAAAATGTTCCTAAACGATGCGGAGAAGCGGCCTTGCAGAGAGCGTGAGTTCTGGGAGGAACATATCGTTCACTTCGCGCTCACCGTATACCAATACTGTCCACTGAGCTCGGACGACCAGGAAGTCTCTTGAACCTTTGAATGTTACGTGTTCCACCGACAGGCACACGACGAATAGGCAGCGCATGCGCGCTGGCTTCCAAGAAAGAGGGTTATCGCGTGCGCACCGCAGCGCCAACTTTGATCGCAGGCCGACCGCACGCCGCCGCCGCGTCTCCCATACGAGCAACTGTCGCTTCCCCAAAATACTTGGTTCAGAAAGGGCAAACCATCGCTCCTGGCGACTAGACATTCCGGTACCTCCCTCTCATGGTTCAAATAGGTGGCGTCACAACCAGGATAATTCGATTGCCAGCAAAAGTTTGAGTGGCGTCTAACAAGCACACGAGAAGGAGGGAGTGATTACGTCCTTAAAGGCCGACGACCAGATTCTGCAAGGCAGAAGATCCTTCTCACTATGGGGGAGGAGGAAACAGGCAACGGTGGACAGGGTAGAAGTGTAGAGAGGAGGAAGCGAGGAAAAAGAGGAAAGCGCGAACTGGTCGTGTGCCTTTAAACCGACACCCTCGAAGTTGACAGTCTGACATACTTCCTAAGTGCATTAACGAAAGTATGATTAATTCATGCCCAAGACGCCATTGTGAGAGTTTGACCAATTGCGGAAGACAAACCACAGCACGCTTTTGGTCGCGCACGTCGTCGATACCCTGGTCCATAAGTGGTGCATATCCGGGTATTCTGCAGTCACTGACATGTGTGAAGGAACGCAGAATGTGGCGAGCCCTGTGAATCTAATTATTGCTCCGCAGTCAGTGTTATTGCGCCATTCAGTAATAAGTAGACCATAGAATTAATCACAAAGTATACCCGCCAAAGCTTCGCCTTTCGTTTCTGTTGTCTAGACCATGGGTTGACCTACTACGCCTGGCAACCTCCCGGAGATAGTTCAGGGCGGTTGATGCGCGGCCAGACGTATGAAATGTAGTAGCTTTAAAGGGTTGATGGTGCTCCTAGTTCGGGCGGTGCCTAGGGCAGGATGACTCTTGAGGCCCATTCACACACTTGCGTTTCATTACGACAGAATGAGAATCAAGACCGGTTTTTTAGGCCTCTTGGGACGGCTTACGACCGGCTGTGCTGCTGCAGAGCCGGTCTAAGCCGTCGCATGAGGCTTAAAATCGGTGCTGTCTGAGTCGATCGTAGTCAAATGCTGGTGTGTGAACGAACCTTGAGTCTATCAGTGCCTTGGGAGGGGGGGGGGGGGGGCGCTTTTAGTTCAGGTGGTTTCTAGAGCAGGATATTGTATGGAAACCGATTAGGTCACATTATTGTCTTTCTTGTGACACTGCGTGAGCTTCCGTTCGGCACCGCCCTGATACAAGAACCTTTCGTTGAATTTTTGGGTCGCCAAGAAAGAGAGAGTGCGCTTTCCTGATATTCTCACTCCTCGTTCCGCCCGCTCTTTCCACAGCACCTGTTTCTGCTCCTCTCTTGTATGCTCTTTTCTCCTCCCCTCCGCTCCGCCCGCTCTCCCACGCCCTCTGTTTCTACTCCTCCCATTCATGCGTTCTGGTTCCCTAGCTGAGTCGGCTGCGCACTTGGCTTCCACGCCGGCAACCGGGATTCAATGCCTGGCACCGGTTGCCGCTTTTTGTCGATATCTTTCAGCGGTCACGGGCTGACCGACCTACGTACACATTTCGTGCTTACGTGGCTCCTGAGGTGGATTGGCCCTATAAAGCTACAGATTTAAAAGTATGCGGTAATGCCGCACCTAAAAAAAAAAGACTATTGGGCACTAAATTATTAAGGTGAGCTAAATAATGAACGCAAATATCGCGAAGAAAAGACGAGGACATGGCCACGGGTACAGGAGTCAGCGCTCGTCCCGTCTTCCTGTACATGTTCTTGTCTGTCCTTTTGCGCTACTTAGGCCAATTGACACATTTTGTCGGTTTCGTTCAGACCAACCAAAAAGATAGCAATGACCGGAACGCCGGGACAACCACGAGTCATGATTGCTTCACAAAGCCAGTTTTTGCATTCCTTTTTGTGTACTACGGAGACATCTCCCGGTGACTTCGTCGTTGCTGTCGCTTCGGTCGCGCTGAACGAAAGCAACGCAACTGTCTAAACCAGGCTTTACGTCCACCCCGCTATTGGAAAGGAGATCGAAACTTTGCGCCTCTAGCGGTACTCTTCAGCAGGGGAAGGAGGGGGGGGGGGGGGGGCAACAAACATATTGTTGTTGTTTTTTATCAGAGAAATTGAATAAAACGTTTCAAAGACCTCTCCTCGTCCGACCAAAGCACTGGTCAGAGAGAAGCGCACGTGCCAAGGTCGTGTTAGGCGAGGTTCACTTTCTTTGTTATGCTGCGTTGGTAAACAGCGGGCTGTGGGGAGAAGCTCGATAAAGCGCCCCCTACGGTTCGATCTTCTGCCCATTCGAACGCCAGCCTCTAGCACGCCCTCCATGCCTTCCACCGTGCTTTGGCTGCGAGCACTTGCGCTCAAGGAGCATGAGACGCGCAAGCGTTGCCAAGGATAGAGAGCTCGCGCTGGAAGAGGGCAAACTCAAGTTCCTCCCCGCCTTTCTAACCCTCTCGGTGGCTTTAGTGCGCACGTCTGACTTTCAACATGACACTGTACCTATTGGCGTTCGGCATCGAAGATAATTAATAGGTCTTTTTGTTTGCTCAGGTAATTGCTGGATGGTGGCCTCGACGGCCATCCTGGCTATGCACAAGGACCTTCTGGCCCGCGTTGTCCCGGAACCCCAGAACTTCGACGAGGATAAGTACGCGGGCATCTTCCACTTCCGGCTGTGGCAGGACAACCGCTGGGTGGATGTGCCTGTGGACGACAGGCTTCCCGTGAACGAGGACGGAGAACTCCTCTTCATGTGCTCCCGCACCAAGGACGAGTTCTGGAGTGCACTCCTTGAGAAAGCCTTCGCCAAGTAAGTTGTTTCGTCAGTCTTCGGTAGAGATATGTATGCGGCTGGCCATTTTCCAGCGTTTTGAATCGCTCTGAAAAGCCGATGCTCATTCGACTGTTCAAAGACGGGCGCTCTAAGTATATTCGGCATTTATTTCAGAGCGCTCTCAGGTTTTCGAATCGTGCCTTCCTCTGACAGCTAGAGCTTTGAGGCGCTCTGATTTCAAAGTGGGAGTGGTGGGAGCGCGTGCCAGAAGACCGGTCACGTGACTCCACCCACTTCCGCTGTTGGGTTGAAATAGAAAGAAACAAATACGACCGAGAGGCTTGGCGTACGTTGGACACCGCCATGCTTGAAGACCGTACCGACCCCGCTGTGCTCTACAGTGAGGACAGGAGACTTTCGCAACGAAAACCAGCGTCCGCATCGAAGGCTGCCATTTTTCGTGCGGGCATGCGGACATGCGGCGGTGGCGCTGGTGGTGCGACGTGCAGGGATGCTAAATGAACAAATGTAGTATTGACAATGGTTGTGGCTATATCCTTATAATTCGGCCGGTAACTTGCGCGATGGCCATGGAGCGGCTGAAGATTTACCTTTCGTATCCGGTGCCGCGTCTGTGCTCTGAGCACTCGAAAAGGTTGCCGAACATTTCGGTGAGGCGCCGTTCCTCTAACTGGGATCTGGAGACGCACCTGGATCTCCCAGATCCGATTCAGAGGATTGGAGCGCTGGAAAACGACCAACCGAATATACCAAATGTCTCCGTTTTCATTTCTATACGGTGAGAGACTGAGGGAGAGGAGGATATGAGAGCTTGGGGTGGTGTCAAAGCGACCGAGCTCCCACTGAAAAGACTAGAGGGTTTGAAAAGGCGAACCCTATTGAAAAATCTCATTTGAATGGCAATTGTTTTGTGTCCAATAAACACATATGCATCATACAAGATATATCAGAGCATATAAGAACCATATAAAAATGATATAACAACTATATAAGATATATAAGAACATATAAGAACAATATAACAAACTTCTCACAAGTTTATTATATGGTTCTTATATGTTCTTATATGTCTTATATAGTTCTTATATAGTTATTATATGGTTCTTATATGGTTCTTATAAGGTTCTCTTATGTTCTTATATATCTTGTATGATGCATATGTGTTTATTGGACACAAGAAATTTGTCATACAAATGGCTTTTTCACTAGGAAAAGGCAAGTTAATGTACTTCCGACAGCTTACGGCCGGGTGTCTTTCCACCTCTTGTGGTTTCTTACGACGAGAGAATACACTGCCGCCATCTATCGAGTAGAACACTTGCAAGTCCCGTATATTTCCTCACTGAGCCTTGCAGTCTTCCCTAACTCAAAAGGTGCACTAATGCAATTGGCTCAACAAAGCTTGTCCGCTTGTGAAATCTATTGCCCAACTAACGCGAAAAGCGAGCAATGCGGGGATTACAATTTACTTTCAGTGGTAACATCGCACGTGGGAATACTGGGAATCGAGGAAGCAGACGGTCTCGCCTTAGCAGCGTACGCAGATACCTGCCCAACAACTGCCCTGAAGTACAATTCCGCACACACCATAATCCACCCAGAAATTACAAAATAACACCCCGATGCAAAGACGGCAGCTGGATTTCCCCCATTTCTGGTACAAAAGAGAAACTTCAGCCGTAGACAAGAATCGTAGCTTCATATAGACTGAGAACAGGTTGCTCAAACACGCAACTGCTCAGACAATCAAACACGGTGGTTTGCAACTTGTGCAACCAACCCTAAGACATGGAGCATATCTTCTGGGCACGTCCAAGGTATGAGGATCCCAGAAAAGCACTACTTCAGAGCAACGGCCAGCTTGACATCAATGCCGACACAACGCGAAAACTTCTATTCACGACAGGTACGCGGGCCAAGCGATTAGCTGCGCTCCAGGTGGTGCTGGACTTCGTGGAAGCAGCGGAGCTGTCTTCTACACTCTGAACCTGAATGAAGTCTTTTTTTCCGATTTTTAATTTTGTTCCACTTAAATCTGTTATCCCCTCTCTCTCTCTTTCCCAACAGGACGAGAAAGCTGTCTCCAACTTTGGGAGACAAACATTTCGTCCTACGCCTTCCATTTCTTTCCATTAAATTATTTTTGTTGATTTATTTAATTAATTTTATTACACACTAAACAACACACAACCTGTACTTTGCGCATAATACTAATATTATTGGCTTCAACTACTTTTGACAATTTTATAAACGACCACTTCGCACAATGATCATGCAATTAAATGCAAAGGTGCAAGCGAGCTGAACAAGATTTATGAAAATAATCCCTGGAGAAAGGGAACAAGAGCGACAAAGGACGAACACAAATCTCCAAACACAGCTAGGTGACTGGTGCGCGATCCGCCTGGTCCTGGTATCGCTCCATCGGAAATGGAGAGGTCCCTGGTTCGATACCAGGACCAGGTGGATTTTTCCGGTCGCGCACCAGTCACCTAGCTGTGTTTGGAGATTTGTGTTAGTTCTTTGTCCCCCTTGTTCCCCTTCTCCAGGGATTATTTTCGTCGGCACTTCTTACAGGTTGTACCTACACTCGATGTCGCAAATAACGCAAATCAATCGGTTCAGTAAAAGTGCAGTTTCACGGCCACCCTTTAGATGGCGCCAGAATTTCAATGGGTTCTCCCGACATAAGGGATTACAAGAACTCGGTCGAAAGCAAGCGCAAGTGCATGAACCCGCGCTCCTTAACTGCCATTGTCTGCTCCTCACGCAGACTCCGTAGTTCGAATGCCGGGCACTGGTGTTCGGTCTTTGGCGTTCGAATGCCGCTGGTAGTCGCTAAACCGCTGATCATGCGCCAGGTCTTGACGACTATTCAGTCACCATATTCAGTAGTGCGTTACTTTGACATTTCCAGCTGACCTTTCGTTAAAAACTCTATTTTTAGACTCCACGGAGGCTATGCTGCGCTGGAAGGAGGTAGTGGCGTCGAGGCCATGCTCACCTTCACGGGAGGACTGTCAGAGCAGATTGACCTGTCCGAACCACACAAAGACTTTTATAAGACACTCCAAAAGGCCTTTGAGAGGTCTTCTCTCCTGACTTGTTCCATTTTGGTGAGTGCGTAAACGTCTAGGGGGTTGCATACTTTATTTTGTCAACTACTTAAACGTTTCATTCGGTGCAGTGCACGCCAGGGGAGTTCAGGGGCGATTTTGTTTTGTCGATCAGTTTTGTCTTGTCAACTATCAGAACGTCCCAGTGGAACAATGGAGTTTGGGAACATTTATTACAACGTTCGTTTTGCTTTTTGATGTAGGTGTTTGTTTATATTGTTACTGGACCGATCTTGCTTGGCGTATTCGCGGCGAGAAGTTTAACTATCGCCGCCTAGTGGAATTTTTCGCAACCCGAAGTGAGGGTACTTCAGCTTCCTCTGCTGGTGCAAGCACGTGCAATTCCAAGCTTCTATGCACTATGAAAATTAAAACATAACCGCGTGGGTCGCGTGCACTATTCATAGCGAGGAAAACGAAAGCTCCCCCAGTGAGATTCTCACTGCGAATATAATAATGCTTGAAGTAGTGGGCAATGCCAGTCTTATGTGCAAATTGCTTCCACTCCTTCCGCCGGAGACCCTCCTTCAAAACCTCTTGTCTTTAGATTGGCTCGGGCTGTTGCGTTCTAGACATTGCCCTATGGATGGGGTGGGTGCAGAAATTTGAGTTTTATTGATGATTAGGTAGCCTGGCTGGCCGTGACTTTTGGTAGGCAGTAACTTCATTTAAACGGGTCTCATAGACCTGTGTTTTTCAACCTTCATCAGTAGATATAAATTCTAATTTATTTAAAGTAGTGATCACTGGCGGTCTCAGGTAGTCAACCTTCATTACGTTTGTGGATTAAAAAATTATTTAACATAACATTTTATTGAGTGATTACATACTTTACGTCACTCAAAGAACGCAACAACCATAAAATGTATTGCTTGTTGAAGGGCAGATTCGGAGGATGATTCAGGATTCTGCGCGTTCTGAAATGTGTTCGGAGAAAGAGGAAGTTCACTTAAACAAGCCTTTTGGTTTTCTCGCTGTTTTCCTTTACGCTGTTCCTTTGTTTTGACGTCTGTACTTTGAGACTGCAAGGGAGCAAGGGGTTCCGTCAAGCTGTTTATACTCCGCCCTCCATTTATGTATTGAAATGAGGAGCTTAATATTATTATTAGTAGTAGTAGTAGCAGTAGTAGTTGTAGCACTAGTAGTTGTAGTAGTAGTAGTAGCATTACCTCATCTAGCAGCAATGTTCTGAAATGTTGATGACCAATGTTGCGAGGTGGGGTTTTGAAAAGTGTCTATTCCTGAGTGACGAGCGTGTGAAGGAGTAGGGGACTGACCCTTGAAAATAAATGGCAAAATTTCTGACTCTTGAAAATAAATTGCAAAATTCAAAATGACACGGAACAAAACTCGGAAATGCAATATCATTCAAGGCAGCACGGTATTTTGGTTCGATTTCCTTTTTCCAAAAAAGCGCTTTCAAGTACCTCTTAAAAGTGAGATTACATGGTGTCTTTTTCACAACGTCGTGTGTGATATTTTCATAGTAAAAATGGCGTGCATACGTTTGTCACGACGAACCAGTGCATGCCATTGACTTCCAGGTGTCAAAGTGTCCGGAGGACGATTTTCTGCCGTAATGGACGTTAACGTGGTTGATTAAAAATGAATGGCGCCATTTTTTTTTTTCGCCTCCTCAACTTGGTGTTCACATTTTTTCTAACACCAGGAGGAAGAAAAGGGTGGAAAGGGACTCTCCGTGCTACACGAGTACAGCCTGACAGGCGTCAACAAGGTGAGCCAACTCTGTAGGAGAACAACAAGGCGGTAAGTTGGGCGAGTTGGTTGAACATTTCCAAATGTGAAAACGTGAAACATCTCCAAATGTGAAAAATTTGACAAAGGACGAGTAAGAGAAGTGCACGGACAAAGCGCTGAAAGGACGAGTAAAAGAAGTGCACGGACAAAGCGCTGGAGAGTCGGTGGTTTTTATACGAACGTTACACTGGTAAAAAAGAATACAAATGAGTTTGGGGAATCTACACCCACTAAGAACTTCATAACCCTTAAGGATTGAAATCAGCTAATCCCAGGGCTATACCCCTAAAGACGTGGTCACACCACTAATACACCATACAAAAGATAGTCCGCATACTATGTCTGAGGCATGTTTCTTCCTTGTATGATGGACCAATTGGTCACAGAGCTCTGTTTAGACGTGATTGAAGGATACGTACGTACGAAGCAAACCTGGTTCCAACGTGCTTGAGACCTGTCCGCATTTAACGAGTGTGGTTGTCCCCTCCTTGAAATATTTTGTCATGTAACAAAATTTCGCACTAATCTCGATGCATTACTCGCGTTGTTTTAAAAATGACGTTTTTTTATTTTAGAGATGTCTTACATTTATTGTGTACCGCATGCAAGACCATTAGCTGTTTGTGAGCCCGTTATAATAAAGAGATATCATTATATCTATAAGAAAACGCTGTTGTGAGAGAGGACTCGTTGCCTGACATGTACTGGTTGTCTTCAGGTGACTCTGCCGGACGTCGGAACTATCGAACTGGTACGGCTGAGAAATCCTTGGGGCAGCTCGGAATGGAAGGGACCCTGGGGAGACACGTGAGTCCTGGGAACGACTTTTAAGCCGATAGCCTTAAGCCACTGTCATACTGCTCATACTTCATACAGTCTGCAGACACTAGAGAGTTTTAGGGAACCGTTTTCGCACATTCGATACGGTACGCGATGGCCCGTCCGGTACGAACTAAGCATGTGCGAGTCTTCTCCGGTTGCGCATGCGCAGTTCGTGCCGAAAGGCCTATCGTACCGTATCGGATATGCAAAAATGGTCCCCTGAAACTTTCTATTGGCCATACACAACACTGTCTGCGGACATGTTATTCGGATAATTCTGTCATCATGTATGCGGCGAACTCCGTGTCTTCTGTACGGTGCATGAGCAGTGCGACCGTGAATGGATGGATGGATGGATGGATGGATTAATGTTAATGGCTATACCCTTTGTAACGAGGCGGTGGCTTGTGCCACCTAGCCTAAGTCTAAAACGACAAACGTATGATTCCTCCCGCCCTTCTAAGCCAATTTTTCCACACTAACTTCCACCATGCAGTGTGGGATATCACCAGGATAGCCTTTACGTGGCTTTGTATGCGTTACGAGGCTTTGTATGCGAACCTTCCACGGATTATTCGTGCCCGTCACGGTGTCACGTAACGGCGTCATAGCATTGCGTGAGGTCATGGTACCACGTGATGTCGGAATGTCACGTAACGTCCCTCCCTGACGTGACGTCGTAGCGCCACGTGACGTCATTGTGTCACGTAGCGTCATGGTGCACCGTAACACCGCAGTGTAACGTGGCGTGACGTCGGAATATCCCCGGTAGATGCAAAGGCAGCCAGCCTTTGCGTCTTCCCGCTGTCCTCCCAATCACTGCTCGGTTCTCTGACGACGCCGCATGCTCTCATCTCTCTCCCCCCTCACTTTCTTTTCGTATGCGGAGAGTAAGTCGTCTGCTTCTTGTGCAGGGATTGCGATGACGTCAAAACGATGCCGATCTCTGATTGGCTTTATTTGAAAGAATAGTGGGTAGAGCTCAATGCTAGATGCCTTGAAGTCTACCCACTGTTTTTTTTTTTTTTTTCAAGAAGCAAATAAGAGCTTGGCGTTCTGACATCGTCGCAACCCCCGTGCAAGAAGCAGACGAACTTGCACCACGCATGGAAATAGTCTAGGGACACGGCAACTAATATAACCAGTTTTACACCGGTGTGTTCACCCTATCCAAATAAGTGGTCCCTCGATCTCTTCCTGGTGACGTCATACAAGTGTCATGATGATTTCGCGATGTATGGGCGAGATAGGACGCTAAACACACCAGTGGGAGACGCGCTCCAGGTACTATAGTATTACTCTTTATGGTTGTTTTTAAATGTTCATCGACGCTCCGCAGGTCCAAAAAATGGAAGCAAGTCAGCGAGGAGAAAAAACAAGAGCTTGGGCTGGTGGTAAAAAGCGACGGGGAGTTTTGGTAAGACACACCGGAGGGTTCTTTCGATGTATGCCCCTCGTCCCCATATTGCAGGTCTGGAATCGGGCACCCGTATAATACCCGTGCCACGCGGGCAACTCGAATGTCATTTACAACGAATGACATTTGAACGATCGGCCAATCAACGCGCGACTCTCCGAGCGTGGGGCGTTCCACGCGCGACAGATCGCGAGCCGATTCGTTGATCACACGAATGTCATTCGTTGTAAATGGGGGGATCGGTGGCCGAGTGGGCTAGCGCACACCAGCTCGGAGCACGTGGAGCGAAAGCTCGCGCTGCAGAACCTAGGGAACCTGGGTTCAATCCCTACCCCTGCCCGTTTCGATCTGGATGAGCATCGTACCGGCGTGCGGTCGTGTATCACTACTGCGTGGTGCACGTTAAAGACCCTAGGCTAGCGGTTGTACTGCACTGGCTAAATTGCTCATCTACAGCGAGTGACTCGTCGCAACTTTAAAATGGCTGACCAACGACTCGCTGTATAAATATCCACACAACCCCCCCCCCCCCCCCCCAATTATTCGTTGTAAATGGCATTCGAGTTGCCCGTGTGACACGGGTATTATTCACTTCATCCCGGGTCACCTATATACCATAAAGTGACAATGTGGGTGTTACGATGTAAAGCAAGCCCGAGATATAAGCGCCTGCACGTAGAAGGCTCAACCTTTCACCGAACGTGCATTGAGGTGGTGGCTTTTACCTATTAAAATTTAAAAAACCTCTTTTTGTTGTTGTTTATGTAAAAAAATTACCAACAAACTCGGCAAAGCCTATGAAGGTCGTTTGCACAGATGACCGAGTTAGCGATGAATGCAACCCTTGGCACAATCTCCCGATAGGCTCAGCTAGCAGACAAAAAAGCACGTCGTCTGCTCGCTGCGCCTATCGGAAGATGGCGCCACAAGTTACATTCCTCGCTTACTCGGTCGTCTGCTAAACATCTACCGGTGAGTTTGGCAAATTTATTGATCTAATTTTTGAAAGAGGGAAAACTACTCCTTGAAATTTTATCAGGTTAAATCCATCAGCTCCATGCACGTTCGGTAAAAGTTTGAGCTTTCTGTATGCAGGTTCTAATTTTCCCAGTTCGTTTGACAGCGTAAGATCTACTGTGGCCACCTTGTACGTTGATTTGTGTTGTTCATTTAATGTATCTTGCCAGCTGCTTATGTGTTATTTGTACTTCTGCTTGTCTAAGATCAACCTCGGTGATCGTGAACACTGGCCTGTCGATAGCGTCGTAGTTTTGTAACTTTAGGACTTCCATTATTTGCTTCGTCTCCTCTTTACACATTTCTTTTTACCTCTCCATTCCACTTCCCCGGCACTTAGTATATAGCCAACCGGAACAATTACGCAGGCTAACTTCTCTGTCTGCCAGTTCTGTCCTTTCTTCATTCTATGGGTTGAACACGCCTGGAAGAAGCTCTTTGTAACTACAGCTTGCCTTTCTTATTTCACGTGTGTTTCTTAAAAGATAATATATCCTGTACGATTTTGCTCTGTTCCTACTCAGTATAGGGCAGCCTGTTTGGAGTTAGGACCTGAAAGTTCTATTATGACTGTCAGTAGCGGAAAGTTTTAGTATAACGGTAAATTGAGATGTAATTCTGAAACAAACAAAAAATGTATATTGTTTTAATACTTTTTACGAGAATCACTGTCTTAGCGAAGGAAGGCAAACACAATATAATCATTGAATTTTTAATACAAAAAAGCACGCGAATATCAATGTTTTGCGTATTTGTGCTTTCTTGCAGTTGTCATAGCATTACATGTGGCTCGCTGGTCTCGTCAAGCTGTTTTCAGATTTCTTGTCGTGGATACTATAGCATCGTATATTTAACCAGTATTACACCTCATTCATATTACACCACATTCATGGAGACTTTAACATTGTTAAGCTAGTTGGTGCATGATGCTCGGGGAACTTGCAAGCGTAAACAAAGACGACGAACACGGCGGGAACACGAAGTCAGACACGCGCCTGCCCGTGTCCGCTATGTCGTGTTCGTCTCTCTTTGCACGTACGAGTTTTTGTGTGCGGAGTGCTTGAAAATAAACGTTGAACTTTGAACCTGCCTGACATCTTACCACAGGATGTCCATGGAAGACTTTCTAAAGCACTTCCAACTGCTCGACATTTGCCACCTGGGCCCGGACACCCTGAGCAGCCATACGACCGGCGAAAGTGTATCAAAAAGATGGGAGATGTCAACGTTCGAAGGTGCCTGGGTACCGGGCTCCAACGCCGGGGGAGGCCCCAGTGACATGGGTAAGTGGCTGTCCGCATTTTGAAAGTTTGCTTTTTTCTTGTTTTTTTTTTAATTCTGGTTATTTTTACCTTTTTAACATTGGTTTCCGGGTATAGCAAACGCACAAAGAGGATGAGCGCCGTTACGATGCCCTTTTGACGCTGCACGATTGGCTCTATATTGGATCGTATGTGGAGAGCAAGTTCGTCTGCTACTTTTGCAGGGGTTGAGGCGACGTCAGAACGCCGAGCTCTGATTGGCTCTAATTGAAGGATAGTGGGTAGACCTCAAAGCAAGCTGCCTTGAAGTCTAGCTGCTGTCCTTCGATCAGAGCCAATCAGAGCTCGGGGCTCTGACGTCACCACAACCTCTGCAAATGAAGCAGACGAACTTGCGCTCCGCATAGCGTCGGCTGCGGTAGAACTAAGATTGATTGATTGGCTGGTTGATCAATTGCTTATTTTATTGATTAATAATTTATCGGTTGATTTACTGATTGATTTATTGAATCTTTGATTGGTTGATTAATTTATTTGTCGATTGACTGACTGGTTGTTTCGTTGATTGGTTATTTGATTGATCAGCTGGTTGATTGATTCATTGATTGGTTTATTATTTGATTGATTGAGTTATTGGCTCATTGATTTGATACTTTATTGGTCGATTGATTGATCGAGTGATTGAAACATGTATTTTTCATAAAAATGGGGATTCTCGTTCATGGGCCGTGATCTATGTTTAGGAGCGAAACGGACTATAGGAATACAATCATTTCTACATGACCCTCTTTGCGCCCACCTCGCCGGTTCTCCCAGCGAAAACAAACAGTACTCGAGTCTCTCGTCGTGTTTCTCTAACCGCAGAGAAGTTTGCCACGAACCCGCAGTACTTGATCACGCTGGAGGAGCCCGACGACGACAACGAAGATGGAGAATGCACAGTCATCGTCGCCCTCCTGCAGAAAAACCGACGTGTCTTCGAGGCCAAGGAGGGAATGTTTCACAGCATCGGATTTGCTTTGTTCGAGGTAAGTGAAAGATCCTAAGTCCAGTATTATATAAATATTTCTAGAAGAAAAAAAAAGGTTTCTTCACTCCACGACACGCGCGCTTTTCGTCTCATGCCCAGCTCAACAATTACATGTTCTATAGACTGTAATGACCATTGTGCTGATAAAAGCCAAAACTCCCAGTAATATCTAGTAATGGCTACATTTTAATAATGATTAGTTTATTTTCCATCATTCCTACCAATTCAGAAGCGGCTTGGTTGGTTCGCCCACCAAATTCTCATTATTCCTACTAACGTAAATATATTTTGTTTATCTTCACATTTGTACCGGAAAACTCACGCTTCTAACCAGACCATTTACACAAGTGCAACAGTCTCCAGAAAGCAAAGGTGCAAGTATCTGGAACAGCGTGTGTACACCATGAAAGAAGCAACATTTCTTAGTGTGCATTTCCTGCTATTAGGCAGAGTCAGCACAAGTTGAGGCAGCGCGTAAAATTAAGATTTGAAAGCATAATTGTGGTGTTTGATGAATAAATATACCAGGAAAGTGTCCTCACCACCGAGCATAATCAATGCCTGCGAACATCTAGCACATAAGAAAGACCTAGCTACAATCTCCGAGTTCGTCGCTTCTTGTAGCCCTTAAGCTCCTAGCACTTGCGCAACTACTCGCCAGTCTTGTCTCCCAAGCAACCGGAAGTCGTTTGGAAGACGAGAGACTTCATGTTGTTTGTAAATACACACATAAATTTTGGAAACAAACTGGCTAGACCAAATCAGAATAGTAAGCCAGCCTCTGCATCATATCTGTTTGATGCAGAAGCGATTCATCTGAAGCATCTACACCGTAAGAAATCTGAAGCGTCCACTTTTCCGCCAAGCACTTGGAACCGCCAATATAATCTTCAATATGTGAAAGGAGCTTGGCGAATGGCGAGGCTAAAATATGTATAGACCCCTTGAACTAAAAACAGTCTGCGTTGTTTTTTCTCCAGTAGACCCGTCTCAAAAATCCATCGAGAAAAATAACACCTCCCTGCGTGACTGTTTGGACGACTTTGAGGATACATAACGGCGTGAAAACCTGCTGTTTTATGGTGTGGACGATTCAAGGTCAGAGACATGGGCGGAAACAGAAAATAAAATAGTTGGCATACTTAAACGTACGGTTAACCTTCGAACTTCCCCAGGAGTCTTTGAGCGAGAGCATAGACTCGACTCTTTCTCGGTTGAAAGATGTAGACCTGTCATTGTGAAGTTTTCTTCGTATAAGCTGAGGAGAAAAAGGTTTAATCTCCCGCTCAAAATTAAAATCTGCAGGGACACCGGTCAGTGAGGACTTCTGCCCGGTGACGCGCCAGGCTAGAAAACAACTTGTCGAATTTGGTATCTCTCTAAACTCAACCTTCAGGCTGAGGCATCACAAGCTTTTCGTCAATGGAGAGTGCTACATTTATGATCACTTGACCAACAGCACTCAATTTAACAAATAAAAGCAATTCCATCACACCTGTTTTCGATGACCAAGTAAATGGAAATCCTTCCCCAATAACAAATCTTCAATAGCATGCCGCGGGGGGTGGTGGTTATCTTTAACCCTTGCCTTGTGTAAACGTTTCCGTCATGAATATCAGGAGTGTTTTTCCCAAAAAAGGAGGTCTTCTGTTAAATTATAGACTCATCTTATGCTGACATATTTCTTCTAACCGAAACCTGGTTAACAAGCGAAATCCGTAACTCTGAAATTTTCCATTGTAAAAAACACTTTAACATATATCGTCAAGATAGAGGGAGCGGGGCTGGAGGTGGTGCTCTTATTGCTGTCGCCGAATCTATTTCGTCATTCTGTGTTAATGTGGTCACTGACCTCGACATAATTTGGGTTTCTGTTTCTATAAATTATATGTTTTGCGTGTATGCTATAACCCTTCCACAAAGATCGTCAATTTTGTTGCCGAGCTTCACGATGTCGTTAACGCGGTCCATGTACGCTTCCCAAATGTGCTCGTAATACTCTTGAGAGACTTCAATTACTCAAACATTGTGTGGACAAGCGACAGCCCTTTCTTTAACCCATTTTCCACAGGGAGTAATGTTTTTCTAAACTTCTGTACAGATTTTAGCTTTTTGCAGTCAGTTGTGCAGCCTACACGGGTTACTAATTCTACAGCCACTATATTGGACCTAGTGTTAACCACGTCAAGTGAACTTATTTTCTTTTTACCTATTTACGCTGTCTTAGCGATCATCCTTTGTTGCTATTCTCCTCAATTATCCCAAAGTGTAAATCGTCGAAGAGTGTTAAACGCATGTTTGACTATGTTCATGATGATTTTACAGCCATCAACAACGACATGTGTTCGTTTTTGGCGGAATATCTGCGCAACTTTTCCGCGCGTTCCGTCGAAGCAAATTAGTGTTTATTTAAAAACAAAGTGAATTTTTTTACGAATATGTATATCTCTGTGCGAACTATTCATTCTTCCGCCCGAGCACCGTGGTTCAACGGAATTGTCAGAAGCCTTTCAAACAAAAAGAAAAGACTGTATCGCTCTGCGAAGTTATCCGCTTCATCAATTACTGATGTACGCTGGGCGGCATATCCCTCCGTCGCTGCTTTATATAAAACTGCCGTCAGTGAAGCCAAACAGCGTTTCTTCGGAAGTACTTTGCCAGCAATGTTGCTCAACAATCCTTGTCAGTTTTGGAATGTTGTGAACCCCTGCGAGAAACCTGGTGTAAGGCTCACCAACTCGGACAGGGAAGAGATACCAGACAATGAGTGTGAATACGCGCTAAATGAAATGTTCGTCGACTCCTTTTCCAGCTCAAACATTTTTGACTGCACTGACTTGCTCCCATCAAACTTGTGTACTATGGATTCCATTACTATAGAATGTGGTGGCATTGTCACAATGATTGATGGCCATAAACGATTCTCATCATCTGGAACTGACAATATAAACTCAAAATTTAAAAATAACACACTAAATTTTTTTTTTGTTATTTGAACTGAACCTTTCCAGCAATCCCTCAATCTTGGTACTCTTCCCGAAGACTGGAAGGTAGGAAGGGTGATTCCGGTTCTTAAAAGTGGCGATAAGTCAAGCTTTAGTAATTATCGTTTGATTTCAGTAACCAGCATACACTGCAAACTTCTGGAACACATCATTTACTCTCACCTTGTTGCTTTCCTTAATTCTAATTCCTTTATTACCCCTGCTCAACATAGATTTGAGAAACTATTCTCGTGCGAATCGTAATTGTTAACATTAACTCACAATCTTCATGTCGCTCTTGATTGTTCTTCCGTGGTAGATTGTGAATTTTTAGACTTCTCAAAAGCATACGAAAAGGTTTCACACAGGTTTCTTCTTCATAAACTTGCTGTCCTTAGCATAAATCCCCATGTTTTAGCTTCGATTGATTTCATTTTAACAAAGCGCTCACAATTTGTCCATGCTAACGGCTGTAGCTCACAAATAAGCTCAGGCGTTTCCAAAGGTTCCGTACTAGGTCCTCTTTGGTTCCTTATTTATATTAATGATTTACCTACTCATGTTTCTTCATCCACCCGCCTATTTGCAGATGACTGTGTCATCTGCAGGAAAATAGCAATGATTTTGATATTCACTCTCTTCAGTCAGACCTTGACAGCATTTCCCGGTGGTGTGACACATGGCATAAGAAACTTAACATTAACAAATGCAAATCCATGAGAGTATCACATCAAATTAACACATGCCATTCTTACAATATTAGCGGCGTTGCCCATGAATCTGTATTATCATATAAATATCTCGGTGTGCATATAACAAATAAGTAGGGTTCCGCGTTTTCGGTTTTTATTTTTTCGAAATTCGGCGTACTTTTTTCGGTGTTTATTTTAAAATTCAATTTTCGTTTTTTTTCGGTGTTTATTTTAAAATTCAATTTCCGTTTTTTTTTGTGTATATTTATTCCGAAATAAGTTTACCGTTTTTTTTTTCGGTGAACATGAAAGAAACACCATTGGACACCGGATTAGATGATCCTAGTAGCTGTGATATTTGCGATCACTCAAAGAATAACGACATATATATATACGTGGTCTCCGCTACATCTTCCGTCAGGAAACACCTCAAAATTGACGAATTCGCGGGAATAATCGTCAGCGCGCTTCTTTTTTCTTCCTATTCTAGCGACATGAACGTTTGAGGTGATGACCGTACAGAAACCAGCGGGATGACAAAAAAAAAGAAATATCCATTGTATTTATGTTTTTAACCAAAGGGAATTTTGAGAGAGGGTGTTAAGAAAGGTATTGACGGCTTCCCTTAATGTGCTCTGAAGTGCATGAAGCGAAAAACCTTATACTAGCCTACATCCGAACTTTTTTTTGGGGGGACCGGGAACTTGACACAGTATGCCCGATCACAGAAAAGACACAGATGTCTCTTGAAGGCCAATCCAAGACCTCTATTGTTGCATGTTGAACCTTGGAAGAGGGAAATCACGAAGAAGTCAAACAATGTCGAACCTTGCAAAGTTCTCTCTCTCTCTCTCTCCCACCCACCTCGACGCAGCCCTAAAAACCTGATCTTTTTCGGTTAAAACCGAATTTTAGAAAACGGATTAGACGTACTTTTATCGGTTTTTATCGGTTTAAACCTAAAACGCCGAACCTACAAACTGACCTTTTTTGGTTGAAACCGAATTTCCGAAAATGAATTCGTCGTACTTTTATCGGTTTAAACCGAAAACTCCGAACCCTACAAATAACCTTTCCTGGGATACTCACAATCAATACGTAATCAATATTGCAAACCGCATGTTAGGCTATCTTAAAAGAAACTTCTATGTTGCTTCCACCTCTTTGAAACTACTTCTTTATAAGTCTTTGGTCCGAAGTAAGTTTGAATCTGCCGCAGCTCTCTGGGACCCTGGTACAACACTTGCATCATCACTTGAAGCCATTCAAAAACTGCTCTGATTGATTCATGCACTGTTAGCAAGTCCCGTGTATTTGGTGAATATTTGGGATGAAAAACACGCTATTTACACAAATTACCATAAATTTACACGTTGAGTAATAGATAATTCGTTCAAAAATCATGTGAGGTTGTAAAAAACGTGTTTTGGTTCGGTCATACACGCATAGCCGTGTAGCCGACCTCGAAAACACGCATCACCCCCGGCGACGACCGCAGCATTGCCGGCTATCGAAGCATCGGAATGCTTGGGGACACACCTAGAAAGGACCGTCGAGACAAATGCCGCGGACAGAAGCATGTCTCGGAGACAGATATGCACCAAAAGCAATTACGGAATGTCGCGGGACGGGGCAAACCCCACGCTTACGGCGCCTACCGTGCTTGCTGCCATTGATTCTGGTCGATGGCAATGCGGCTTCACTGTTGTCGCCATGTTTGTATTTATCTCATGGGTCTTGATAATAGTTTTCTACACACCAAAAATAAAGTTATGGGTCTAATTAGTCGTTCTAAACAGTTAAAATGGATATAAAAAGCGTGCCCTTGATCGGAACACGTGACATTGCAGTTGGTTTCGTGGTCGGCGGGAACTTCCGCGGTCTCTCGCAGGTCACGTGTTAGGGACAGGCGCATCCGCTACGCAGGCGCCTGCGAGGGGGGGGGGGGGGGGGAGGGGAGAGAGAAGCCTTGTAAGGGTACTATTCTCCCTTTTTTTTGTGCACCGGGGGGTCCACCATTTCAAATTGCCCTCCGAGGAGGGGGGAGGAGAGGACCATTGTGTAAGGCTCCCCAACTCGGACAGGGAAGAGATACCAGACAATGAGTGTGAATACGCGCTAAATGAAATGTTCGTCGACTCCTTTTCCAGCTCAAACATTTTTGACTGCCCTGACTTGCTCCCATCATTCTTGTGTACTATGGATTCCATTACTATAGAATGTGGTGGCATTGTCAAAATGATTGATTTCCATAAACTATTCTCATCATCTGGAACAGACAATATAAACTCAAAATGTCAAAAAATAACACACTAAAATTTACTTTTCTGTTATTCGAACTGAACTTTTCGAGCAATCCCTCAATCTTGGTACTCTTCCCGAGGACTGGAAAGTAGGAAGAATGATTCCGGTCCTTAAAAGTGGAGATAAGTCTAGCTTTAGTAATTATCGTTTGATTTCATTAACGAGCATTCCCTGCAAACTTCTGGAGCACATCATTTACTCTCATCTTGTTGCTTTCCTTAATTTTAATTTTTTTACCCCTGCTCAAAATAAATTTCGGAAACTATTCTCGTGCGAATCGCAATTGCTAACATTTACTCACAATCTTCATGTCGCTCTTGATTGTTCTTCCGTGGTAGATTGTGAATTTTTAGACTTCTCAAAAGCATACGACAAGGTTTCACACAAGTTTCTTCTTCATAAACTCGCTGTCCTTAACATAAATCCTCATGTTTTAGCTTCGATTGATTCCATTTTAACTAAGCGCTTACAATTTTTCCATGTTAACGGCTGTAGCTCACAAATAAGCTCAGGCGTTTCCAAAGTGATCGGACGTCGGATCGTACGGTTTCCTCGTACATGTGTTTCGCGCTTAAGGGACAGGCGCATCCGCTACACAGGCGCTGCGAGCGGGCGTTCTCCGCGCGCGCGCCTGGCTTTGTCTGTTGCAGTCGGCGGCAGCGCTCCGAGAGTAGTTTCTTCGCTCTCGTCGGACTGTCGGTCGGCGCTCGCCCGGCGGCGACGTTCGCGCTGTGGACGCACGGATACTGACGCACCTATCGTTGCCCTGAATGGATACCCACTGACCTCGGCTTTGAATCTTTATATAGTGTGAAGCTGCCGACCCATGGCACTTTGGCTCGGCATCTGGATGCACTTGGCGCAGGTGTGCTTGGTGACAATACTTGGACAACTCGGATACCGCTTGCCCGCCGGAACTTCCCGAGGCACTCAACACTGGATACTGTGCTTGTGCGTGCTGTGTGTGTGTTCCGTGCACCGTGTTTGGTGACGACGCCTGGACGACCGTGTGCGCCGCCGGAATTACCGCTGCGCTCAACACTGGACTCTACAAAAGTATTTCGCGCGATGCCCTTAGCCGTCACAAGCTGAGAGATCGTCGCGATTTAGACCCAGTGCGCCTGGGTCTGAAATCACGATGATCTCTCGGTTGTAACGGCTAAGGGCATAGCACGAAATTCTTTGTAGAGTCCAGTGGTGAGCGCAGCGGGAGTGAAGGCGGTGCACCGCCTGGGTCTAAAATTGGGGCTGGAACTGCGCGGTTCCAGGATGGATACAAACTGGTGCCCCAATTTTGGGTCTAGGCGGAACCGGCATTTTTCATTCCGGCCTGTATCTGACATTTTCGTACGGGCCAAAATGACGAAAGCAATAAGTTTCAACAGGTCGAGTACGTCACCGTGGATGTAGGCGAGACGGTGCACACTGTTTAAACGCTTGCAGTATCCACGAGTAATACGAGGAAAACGACGTCAACAGAGAGGGAGCTCGCGATTCAGCATAATGCAATGCTACGGGCCCGTGAGTCTTCAAAGTTCGGGATGGTGGCAGTATAAAAAAAGACGCATCAGCGCCACACCAGTGATCACAAACTCCCAAGCCCCGCCGCTCCACTCGACACCGACACGACATACGACAACAAACTGCATCAAAACGCCCCAAAAGTGAAGGCGTCTGCTCCCGTCAAGGGGTTAAAGGTGGGTGAGGAGGAGTGGCAAATCCCGCGCGCCGACATCTGGCGTCCCGAGTGAAAGATCGCGAAAGAGAGCGACAGACCACGAGAGAAAAAAACCAATGTTGCCAGCTGAAGGACGACAGTCGCAATGGTAATCACGAAGACTGAAAACTCTCAGCAATATAAACAATGATAATTTAACGTCGTAAACTAAATTTTGAGCTATTCTAACGCCTATAAAATGCAATAAACTCATTACGCTGCATTAACTTCCCTTCTGGGGAAATCTCGAAAATCTGGTGGTTGCGCGGTTTCGTATTCCTCGGCCGCGACCTCTCGCGTCCCACACGTGAAGCCGCTTATCTGGTTTAGTTTTGCGTTGCACGAGGACGTACACCTGCGCGCTATGCAAAAAGAATGCTTCGAAAGGAACGCGAATATCTTTCCACCGGTAAGTACGTAGATTGTTGAAGTTCATGAAACTGCTGTGAAGATATAATTACATTCTTGAAATCGAAGGCAGTTGGTAACCTTGTGTGGGACTCCAAGGGTCTGCCTCCATGCTCCACGGCTTGCGACAGCCAGAATACATGGAAAAATGGCGGACCTTTTCCACTAGAGTTAGTATGTATAATCTATATGGCTCCCGTGCTGCAACTAGCGGAAGTGAAGTGTTGGGCGTATGTCCTTCACAAGAATATATAAAAAATGCTTTGCGCGAGGATCATTTCTATTTATTATTGAATACATAATGATAAAATCCCAATAATTTGTTTTTCTATCTGATTCAAGCTTGTCGGATTGCTCATAACACTGGTCGAGCAAGAGAATAACAAAATTTTAAGTTTTTCATGACCGGTTTAAGATTTATTGCTAATAGATCGTTATTTCTCGCAACGGACTAACATTATAGATTTTGCATCCGGACTTCTTAAAAGCAAACAGTCCTTACATACGGCTACCCATTGCGCCGTGTTTTGTGTCTTCTATAAATCTGTAACGGTCAGCGACCAAAGAGCTCACCCGCACATGTCAAGCTTATATACGCCGCGGGGAGAAAAGCACGATGAGTAGAAAGTGTCGGGTGCTGTGTCGTTGTTGTGTTTGTGTATATGTCGGTGATGTGTAATACGGGGTATTCGTGTTGTCTGCGATGTATGTGGGTTGCTGTCTACTTGTGATCGTTCGCAGCGTACTAATAGACTCGTTTTTTTGTTTATATGCTGCTACAAATCTCGCTAGGTGGCGTAAGTGACCGCCCGATTCCAAATAGTTTGCTCGAGTTCTTTATCCATCTAAGTTCGGCATTCGTTTTTTTGGCTTGCAGGCTCAGTCGTAGCTACCGACGCCGCCGACCGCCGACGACGCACGTATGCACGTACCTTTGCACGTAGCTACGTCCGCCCTGTGAGACTGTTTACTGTGTATAAAAGACATCGAACGAGAACACACGCGTCCTGTGTGCTCTCAATTCGGCTGAAAGGCGCGCGGCTCGCTGGGCTCGTCTCTCGCCTGCTCTCGGCTGCTGGCCGCCATGTTTATAAAGAACACGCTCAACCGTGTTTCGCGGAAGGCAGACAGGGTGTATCGTATCGAGTTTACACGGCACCTCATGTGTAGACGAATAACATACATGGCTGCGTGTAAAACGAACACGTTTCGACGTGTCCGCTATGGGACAACGGTTTACACGTCTGGGCGTGTTATTTTTGCTAACAGTGTACTACGTATCTATCACCGTACATCCAACGTATCAACAATGAAATTCAATCTCTGCTTACCTGACCTCTCTCTTGGCAGGAAAGTGTCACGCTTGTGCTCATTTCACCAAATCTATTATCTTAACAGGTCAATGCGCTTGCTTTTGTTAATACAACCGTATTATATCTCATTGCGCGTCGACAATCGATATAAAGTTGGCATTGCTCATTGTTACACATCACGTATTTTTCAGTCCTTTTTGCCCAAAACGTCACTGGACTGGAATCGCCTTCCCGCAGCTGTAGTCGAGATTGCCGAGAGCTCCGATATTCGAGTTGCATTGCTTACAATTTTTTTATCCTATATAACTCTCTTGTTAAAGGGACCATGACACGATTTTGAAATCGAATTTCATCCACCGCACGTCGTAAAAGGTGCGAAAAGAAAACCAAAACACAAAAAATAGAGAGCCAAAAAAATTTGTTTTTTCACTGTAGAACTTTAAAAAAAAAGCGGACTCTTTTACACATTCTTTCCTTCGAAAACTCTCTGCCTTTTCACTGCGATGCATCCGCGGTGCCACGGCACGTCACCCAAATCCACGTCGCCTAATGGATAAGAGCCTATACCTCACCAGCACCACGATCACAAACAATAAATAGCCGGCGAATGTTTCTTAAAAGATTTGTTACAGAATGTTCAGATCCACAATTTGTTAAATAAAGTAGCGATGTGACGGAAGTCGCCGATTTTGAAATTGCTAGGAGCTATACGCCATATCGTCTGGTAAACGACGCAATAGAAAGATAAGACTGCGCCGACTGCTCCTGCGCCAGTCGCAGTTCCTGCTCTGCTAAAAACCATGGCGTCGGTGGTGATTGCTGACGTGGTCGGCGTGGTGGAAGCTCATCGTTTCGCGTACAGCGCTATCTTTGACTGAATTTTAGTCGTGCGTCGCGATGATAACCCAGCACGTCTTACCGCTCATTCACACTGGAAGCGGATCCGTGTTCGCATAGCGGTTGCGAACGCGGTTGTATAAAGATCCAGTACAATTGCACGCGCACTCGATGACATCAAGTGCGCGTACAATTGTACTGGATCTTTGTACAACCGCGTTCGCATCCGCTTTGCCAACGCGGATCTGCTTCCAGTGTGAATGAGCGGTTAGAAGGGAAGATCCATGTACTCGTGCGGCGATGTTGTGGCGGCACCCTCAAGACAGCAGAAACGCTCGTACCGCCCATACAAAAAATGTCCTATGGTCGGCTATAGAAAATTCTTTGTATGGTCGGCTTTAGCTATTTGGCCCAATTAGCTAAAGAATTTTCTATGGCTCTCTTTAGAAATTTTTATGGTCGCCTTTATGGGCCTCTTTAGTTTTGTCTATGACCCTATCGCTGTGCAGCCATAGCGCTCTTTAGCTTGTCTAATGGTTGGCTAAAGACTTTTCGATGGCTTTCCCTATGGCTCTCTTTAGCCAGCAAAGTGTAAAAAAAAAGTTTTTTTCTTTAAGTTCTCCCGATTTGTGAGCGCTACATGGTAGATATACATACATCTCTGAACACACAGAAAACACAGAACACAAGCATTACTGCCCTACACAACAGCGATAACGCAGCACCGCCGGGCTTTTCTATATACGCTATGTTCGCACTAGCTGTATATATGGCAGTCTAATTTTTGAATCCGACTTTGCCGGTGACCCATTATTTGTCGCAAAAACACGGAGAGGCGGAGCAAATATTACTCGTACTTAATACATTATTTGAATTGTTTCTTGGAATAGACCCCATCTCTTAATTCAAAACCCTGAAAAAAAGCAAATGTAGATCATTAGGCTAATTAACTAAAATGTATTAATTATCTTTTTAATGAGTTTGATGAATCACTTTGACAATGCAGTGATGACATGCAGTACACTGGTGCTGAAGATTGCAATCAAGCTATTGCTTGATTGCAGTTTTCGGCGCGAGTTTGGGGGGTAATAATTCATTTTAATTGTTGCACAAGTATTTCAATGGATTTTTCAAAAAAACAATATTACTGGTTTTCACGACTCGTTGCAACAGCAGAAAACATATCTTGGGTCATGGTTTGTCGTCGACATTACAGAAATTCAGTATTGATTTAATTTTCTAACGTGAGTGTTTTTACTAAAAAGTAAGCGCCGGTAGTTATTTTCTATAGGCGTGGAAAGAAAATTTATTGGTTCTTTGTCTTTAGACTCGGGGCCATAAATTTTTCTATAGACGCATAAAGACAATTTATTGGTTTTCAGTCTTTAAACTCGGGGCCAAAGAATTTTCTATAGGCGGGTAAACAAAATTGATTGGTTCGCTGTCTTTAGACATGGGGCCATATAATTTTCTATAGGCATCTAAAGAAATTTTATTGGTTCCCAGTGTTTAGACTCGGGGCCATAAAATTTTCTATGGACGGTTAAAGACAATTTTTTGGTTCCCGGTCTTTAGACTTGTGGCCATAGAATTTTCTATAGGCGGGTAAAGCAAATTTATTGGTACCCAGTCTTTAGACAAAGGGCCATAGATTTTTCTATAGCTGGCTGTAGCTGTTTATATGGATTTCTATGGCCGACCATAGAGGGCCATAGGGGGTGATAGCCTGCCATATAATTTTCCATAGACGACCATAGACCATTTTTGTATGGGCGTCGTCTTTGTTTACTTCGACTACAGTGGCGCTTTCATAGCATTTGTCTCCTTGACCATCGCCCGGATTTTTTATTTTGCGCACTCCATGCATGTGCTCAAGTTCAAGATATTACTGGTGCGTACTGTGTTTAAAGTCGTGTATGAAGGATTCGAATTTTGACGCTTTTTTATCACCCGAGAAAAGTGACTAGAGTTAGCATTCCTGAACTCTCGCAACGTCTATGTGATGATGAAATCAATTTCTGCGTTGCTATATCGCTACTAAGATTACATCGTCTTTTGCAATCGTAGAAAATTCATGTGGTGAGCTTTCTACACTCAGTAAAGTCGTGATCGTCCAGGACGGTGTACTGCATCTTTTTCTTTCCTTTTTGCATCCACTCTACCCTGCGAGCCTATCCTGACAATATAAAAGTTAATAAAGCTTGAGCCCATTGAAAACTCTGTGCATTTTCTGCTACGCGAGTGGGTTACAGCGCGTTTCCTTCTTTTTAGAGATTCCGCAGAAACGGCTGACGGCAGCTGGGAAGCGGCTGTCGTGCTGACGACTTGCTGCGCTTTATACCGACGTATGGGACCAGTCCCATGCTGTCGCTGTAGCGCAACATATCTATTTGAATTTCGTTCAGCTGCGATATGTCCATGACTATCGCAGTGATGAGAGGCGCCCATTCAGAAAATATGTCGGTGGCATCGGCGTCATCAGCGCAGTAAAACCCAGTGGTAATACCTACCGGCACACAGCCAACTCGCCGCTAACGCTCCCATTCTCCTACTGCCCGGTGCCAAAGTACGCAACGACCGTCAAAATCACGCTGCGGCTTGTTTTGCGGTGAGTTGGAGAGGAAGAAAAACTCGATATTTCAATAATTTTTTTGTGTAGAAGGTAATAAACCGAAACGAAAACGGATGCCTGTTCGGCGTTAGTGAAATTGAAGGTTTAATGTAAATGTTATTTCATCGTCCCTTTAAGTGTCCTGTTTAACTCACTAATTAGGTATATTTGGTTTGTTTGTATATTGTTGCTATGCCCACCCCCTTCTGTAATGCCTTCGGGCCCTGGAGGATATCAATAAATAAAAAATAAAATAAAATAAAAATAAAACATTGATGGTCGCCATTTCTCGGGCATGAAGCGTTGTGATTGGATCCTATAGTAGGTTACAAGTCAAGAAGGTAGCGGCAAATGCCCCTCAAAGGGAATCGTATATCCCTTCGCCACCTCCGCATCCAATAGCGTCCCATCGTTTCCGTGACGTTGCGGCCAACGCGCGAGGAGGGTCGTGCCTTTCTGTACATATTTGCTTTATCTCTCGACTTTGACTTAGCATTGTGGAAGCCACGAGAGGGAGATTAAGTCTTCCCCCTTCCGATGGAAACAAAGACGACTTTCGGGGATTTGCTTCCCCCTCCGATTGATACAAAGGCTGCTTTCAGGGGCTCGGTTCCTTCTCCGATGTATACAAAGGTCGCTTTCTTAAAAAGTGGGGGTCGGAGACAAGTTGGCACCACTCTGTGTCCATTATCTATCCATTGAAGCGGAACAAGGAGCGTTTCCAGTGAACTCTTCTTTCGATTGCGGAGGGATTTGAAACCGGCGCACCACGCTTGTGGGAGGAGCTTCTCCTACCTTGTTAACTTGTAATCGACTATAGACCTTTCCAAAAACGAGCTTGTGGCCGGTGCCATTTTGAGCGTTCGTGCGTATGGCGCGTGCTTTGCTCGCTTTCCGAAGCGACGAACACGCACGTGCTGGGCTGTGAAGATCGCACGCTGGACTGTGATTTTGTAAACATTGGAAAGGTCTATAGTCATCGGCGAACGCTGGCCGCAGCACTCGTGTCCAATGTGGAGTGGAGCACAAGTTCGTCTGCTTCTTTTGCAGGGGTTGTGGCGACGTCAGAACGCCGAGCTCTGATTGGCTCTGATTGAAGGATAGTAAGTAGACCTCATGGCAGCTTGCTTTGAGGTCTACCCACTATCCTTTAATCGGAGCCAATCAGAGCTCGGCGTTCTGACATCACCACAGTCCCTGCAAATGAAGCAGACGAACTTGCGCTCCGAATACGTTGCATGTTTAGAGTGCACCACCTAGCAATTTGCGGACGCCAAACGCGTCCCGCAACTCGACTTGGTTGTCTGCGTCGCCGCCCGCTGTTGACCCTGGCACGTTTTTCGGCCCTGTCTTTTACAGAAAGAGAGCTACGTTTTGTAATTTTACAAGACAAAACTGACCTGTGAAATGCACCTTTGACAAAAACTTTAGATTGCTACATGCAGGCGCCGATTTTTACGGTCCATTTTAGATCGAGCCTGACGATTTGGGACACCCTATAATATAAGTAATTTGATTGCTTGCAATGAGTACCGCACAAGTGTGTAACTTGATGGTAGGTGGAGGATCCCTGCTCCTGTCCCGTGCCGCTGACCCAAGAGTACCTGGAGGACAACACCAAAGTGGCCGAGGTCGAAGAGTTCCGGGCTTCGCGGGAGGTTACCAAGCGGTTCCTGCTCCTTCCGGGTAACTTCTGCGTCATCCCGGCCACCGAGGAGCCGGACCTGGCCGGGGAGTTCCTGCTCAGAATCTACACCGAAAAGAAAAGCATCTCAAAGTACGACTCGAATCTCCTTTTTAAGGTGGTATATTGGACCTCCTGCGTTGACCAGAGGTGCTGCGCAAAAAGCAACTTACGCGTTTCAACGATTCCACCTAGAAAACAACGTCGTGTAGCATCTCACAACGAGCGCCAAGCTAGCACGCGTTGACGCCAAGGCGGGCGCGTCTGTGGCCTTCCGTCGAGCTTCACGTATTTGCGCTCGGGGCGGGTCGGAGATCCACCAACGATGACGTCATGTGCAGGCCTTGTCTTCTAGGCGGAATTGGTTTGAAACTGTCACGCGTGTAGAAGCGGGCCCGCTCTGGTTCTGGACGCGATCACGGGAAAAATGGGAACAAATATCAAAAATTCGAATCTTCCATCCCACAGGTCAAGGCTAGGAGGCTAAGAGCGGTGAGCCTGGAGAAATGGTTTCGTGCATTTCAAAGCAAGAAAAAAAAATAATAATAATACCGCCGTGACCTTAGTGGTACCATAGCCTCCTTTATTCTAGAAAGCCTGTCGATTCCACGACGGAGCCATGTTGAGCGCCCGGCCGCCGGGAAAAGGCGAGGAGCAGCGCCGAACTGTTACCGACGTGCTCGCGCAGTGCCAATACTGGGGCGATCCCTCAACCAGCGCCAAAAATTACGCGCGGTGGCCTCTCCGCGAAATAACAAGAAACCACGACGGAAGAAGAAATACGAGGCTGCCGGCGCGTGGAGAACGGGAGAGGGGCGGAAGAGTGGAGGGTCGACGTAAATTTATTCTTGTTTCTCGAAAAAAAAAAAAAAGGAGCGCGTTTGTGTTTCGGGATTTTGCCGCTGGGGCATTGTTTGACGTTGCCCGAGAAATCTTGTGCGAGCACCCTCTTCTATGATCTCTTTTCCCCTTCAGAGCTGCCACGTTTTTTTCGCGATTTAACAGGCTTTCTAGAATAAAGGAGGCTATGGTAATAACTTAGTGGTAGTGGCATGAATCCATCACTTTAGATTGTTTTCCAGGGTGGAATCTAGCCGATTTCCAAGGTCCAAAAAAAATGTTCCGTTCTTCAGCACTACAAAAAGCAGAACAAAAAACACACCTCTGGCGCCAAAATCAGGTGGGCTTGCACAACCCAAAAAGACGGCGCCTCAGTTAATTCAATGCTTCGTCTCTGGAGGCCTATTCACACCTGGGAGATATCCCCGAAAGATTCCTCCGCTGACATTCACGTGTTATAAAATCGTCGCACTTTGGCGAAGCGGCGAAGTGACGTCAACTCCGCGGCTGCTGGTGCGGAGGGATGCCCAGGCGGTAGAAAAAGTCCGGGTTTTGGCGGCGGATCAGTTTGCATTCAATAATATTTTGTCGTTAAAACGTTCTTGCGTCTAGAATATACGCCGCTAAATTCCTGTGCGATGGTGTCATTTGTGGAAAACTTCTAGGTTTGAATTTCTAAAGCGCACGTCCGTCCCACCGGCACCTCGCCTGTGTGAGTGATGAGGTTGAGGAGGAAGTTACAAACTTTCTTGACGTCACGCACATTCGTCCCGGAATTTCTCTTTTGTGTGAACACCGCCGTACGAGTGTGCTGTAATGCGATTCAAGTCACTATTTTGTTACGAATTTTGACGACTCGTTAATTCTTGCCGTTTTCAACGCATAATTTTCCCAGTGTCTGCAGGAACTATTCTGATCGAGCAATTACTCTAATACTTGGAAATTCGCAAAATATCGTTTCTCTTTCTCCAGCTCTGCTCATTGCTTAACTTTTTTTTTTGTTACTGCAGCAATCGTTATTTATCTCCCAGTATGAAACCAGTAAACTGATACTAATACAGCAGATGACATTTGTAGGCACTTTTCTTGTCATTTACCTAGATGTGCCGCGTATTTTACTTGTTAGCATGCAGACGAGGAGTTAGCCAGCTTTTGGGTAGTACGGTCATTTAGCCATTTCGGTGTCCTCGGGGTCTCGGTTGTACGGGCCTTAAGCAACTCTTGGAACTTATAAACTTCGAGCTTTAGAAAAGTAACCCTGTTCTGCAGTCTAAACGCAGGCCTGAGTGTAAAAGCAAAATGAATTCATAACCACAATTTATATCTCAAATAGACCATTTTCCAACGTTTGCGTCGTCCACGTAGGAGCTGCTTCATCTATTATCAGAGTTCATCCATTGTTTGGGTGTCCACTCGGAACATCTATTGGACACAAGGGCTGCGTGACGTCACGGTTCGGCGTTTATTCGGCTGAGTTCGGAACTCGGCGACAAGTTTCGGATCAAATAACACACTTCGCATCCAAAAAATAGCGACGGCCAATGTCGCTTGACGAGGTTTTGAAAAGGTTTCAAAAACTGCGCCTAAAAATCCCTTCCTGAAAACAAAAAAGACACAACAGAACAACTGTTTGTTCTCCCAGTTCCATGTCTTTATAGAAGCAACGTTTCCGTGATGATGAGCATTTCTGAACCCGCAATTTTACCCGCTTTGCTGTGTATAACATTCACATCCTGGCGTCACTGTCTGCTATTTACGTACTAACTGTAACGAGATCGCCTTTTACTCGTTGAAAACACGCGTTGCACACGAGGAGCCATTCGATAAATCTCCTTGTTCAAATAGGAAGAAAATATTCAAAAACGGCAATATCAGATTCAATCCATAGAGTCGCTAAATTGCCAAAGCACGCGTTGCGTATAATTTTTGACAAAATCCACTGATTGTCTATAATTGTTTATAATAAAGACGATGCTAAAACACGTATAGTTTTGCCACTGCACTTTCATACTCGCTTTCTTCAGAGGTTACAGTTTAATAGCTTTTTTTGTTTATGATAATTTTTTTTAATCTCAGCCTATTTCCTCAGTGTTCCTTGTCTTATGATGCTTGTCATTTATTTTTAAGGATGAAAGAAAATCACCGTAAGCATACATTTTACCTGATGTACATAGACTATTGTCGAAAACTAGCGATATAATAAAACCATACGGAGCAGCGAATTAATCCACCAACCTAATGAATTACTCTGACTGCAGGGAACATGACGAAACCCCCGGCATCATCGAGAAGCCGCCAGCGGTCAGTAACCTTTTGTGCCCTTCTATAAATGACAGCCCTTTCTGCTTTCCTTGTGTCTGCAACACGATAAGAATTGTCCATATTGATTGTAAGTCAAGTATAACGAAATCTTCTATTGAGCCCCAGATAAGCGGAAGACGTTTTGATGGAAGATTTAGTTTCTTCATGCTGAAGGACGGTGTAAGACATATCAGGCCGAAACGTCGACTCACTAAATGCTTTAAAACACAAACAACGCTTCGAAGTGCGACTTCATTACTGTATGCTCTTCGGCATCCTACGCTATATTTTCTTTACATATATAGTGGGCAGGGTGGCATAGGAGCCAAGGGTTCGAAAGCGTATATATATAACGAAGTGAAAAACTAGCGGTGAGAAACGACAAACAGCGGAAGTTTAATCCACAGTTTCGCCGAGAGACACCGTCAGGAGAAGTCTCTCGACGAAGTTGTTGATTAAACTTCCGCTGTTTGTAGTTTCTCACCGTAATTTTTTCACTTCGTACAGCACGGGGAACGATGCGACACGACCAGGTAGAGTCAGATTGACTAGCGTAGAAGTTTGGGCTAGTGGGTATGCCGACATTGTTACATTATACTTTAGCCTCCTCACTTATTTTCTTTTATATTATGAGATGATATAATATGTGCAGTACGAGATCGACGTGGTAGAGTAAATAAGGATATCGTATCTACAGCGTGGGCACAACAGTTAAAAAATCCACTTTCAATAAATCTAAAAAAAATCAATCATAATAATAATATATCTCTATCCAAACCTAAGGGTTGCGTCACCACAGAAAGGCCGTTAGTTCACACCTGGGTCCTGTGGTACCGCACTATACAATAATACGCACCAAAAAACAAAAGAGGATGAAGATAAAGATTTTGCATGCTCGGATATAGAGCCACTAAATGAGCTTATTTAGTGGCACTACTCGAATACTTTTTTTAACACAAAATGCGGCCGTGTGCTGAATGTGTTAAAACAATATATAAAAATCATGCTTGTCTCAATAAAATGTTACAACTAACAAACAAAATATTTATATGGCTCTAAGTTCATCTTTTTTGACACCAAAACTTAAAGAAAAAAAAAAAACGTTCCCGTGGGTTATTGCAGTGTTTTATTGGGCAAAACAGGGACCGAGGTCGAAGTCACAAACGTTTTTGTTCGCCCCGGTTCGTTGATCCAGTTAAATCAAACGTTCTAAACGTCCGCACATACTTTTTTTTTGTTTACTTGGGCACAAAATTGTGCATATACTTTGCTGAATAATTATTTTGTATTTGTAACTTTTGATTAAGACAAGTATGCTCCTTGCAATTAAAAAAGAGAAAAAAAAAAGCATCGCCTTGCCCCACCATCGAGTTAAGTTTAAATGTCAGAGCATACAAAAGCTGATTGCTGAGATTTATTCAAAGCGGGTTGGATCCCTTGTACCCTCCCCGTGTAGAGTGTTCCCTAGCGATATTCAGGCTTAAAAATATTCGTATAAATAATCCAATGAACGCAAATGAATAGAACCTTTCGAACGAATTCGCAACTTTCAGCGATGGTGGTACCGCGGTGTGAGAATCGATCTCCCTAGCTCCTGGATGATTGGCCTCATAATAAACGGGCTTGCCTACACCTTCCTGGTGTGAAAAAAAAATGTAAGGCTCTACTACTGCTCGTATACAGCAAAACTAGAATTACTTACGCGTCGCAGACCCAGCCTCGGACCGCTGTTCCACGACGATCATCCAGATGACAGCCATTTTGATAGGCACCGGTGCGCCCCCTATAGGTCGTGAAAGTTGCGAATGTCCTTAGGAGATTCATTTGCACTTTGATATAACACCCGTAGCAGTTCCAGCAGATCGGATCATCTGTGGAACCGTGTGTGAGTAGCACCGCGAACCAGACCGTTAATTTGCGTTTTGTGCATAGCAATAACAGGATATTTGAGGCTTGAATTATTTTTTTCCAGAAACCTACACTCGTGAAACACGAGTATAATAAATGTACCACCTAAAGGCACCTTCGTAAAGGGTTTCATCGCCCTAACTTTACTAGCCTATTTTTGCAAATTTATCTTGCGACCAACACGCTCTCTAGAATACCCAGTCATAGCATCCTATATACTGACGAAGCCTGGCAGATCGCCACGAGAAGCGGCCGCCGAAATGGACAAGGTGGAGCGGCAGACAACGGATGAGAGGAGAGCCACGTGACTGGCGCCCCACTGCGGCGAGACGCCGAAACACACTTCTCCCGAGCGAACAAGTGTGTTTCGGGGCCTCGCCGCTGCAAAAGCTTTGCGCTGACGTCCAGGTTCCCCTAAGGTTCCCCGAGATATGGCTCTTTGATGCTCTGTGCTACCAGATCCTCGCACTCCAAATCTGCGACCGGGCACACTATGGCTCCGTTGTCGAACTGCCATGCTTTGATAGTATAGAGGAGGCTATGACCGTGTGTAGTAAAAATGCTGCCATAAATAACTGACTTAGTATGTTGCTTTTATGCCGTGCAGATATTAGACGTGTGCCCTATTGACAAAGAGGATGACGGCGCAGAGCCGACGGAAAATGAGAACGAAGTGGACGGTGGGGAAGAAAACAAGGAAGAGGAAGAGGAAGAAATCGACGAAGACCTCAAGCGAATGTTTAATGAAGTCGCCGGCGATGAGGGGAAAGTGTGCTGCGAGTCGCTTCAGACACTACTCAAGAAGGTTTTTGAAAGAGGTAATGCTACTTTTTTTTTTGCTTCATCAAGCCTAATTGTGGTCTGGGCAGAATTGTAAGTTACCGACGATCCTTGGGCTATCGTTGGTTATACATTTTTACAGCTCGCTCAAACAGTACGCTGTCACCGAATATTCAGCCAGTGTGCAATCGAGGAGGTGAACGTTTAACATAGTAATATTTACCCAATACTGGGACAAAAGAAATGAAGGCAGACAACGTCTGGATCTAAGCTAAAGCATGTATTTTATCATCCTCCTTATATACGCGCAACAACAGTGCTACTAAACCGCTGAACACAAAAAAATCATACAACACAAAAGAGAACACAAACAACTTTTGAGTGTAAAAGTGCTTTGTAGCCTTTTTCTTCTATTTCAAGAGGTATCAAGAGGTTATTCTGCCCCAGTCTCGGGTTGGTATCGCTGTGATTCTATTCAATATAAAAATTATTCTTTCATATATCACGCTGTAGGCGCGATTATACATTTACTAAACACACTTCTTAAAAAAAAGTTTAACCAAAGTTTGCGTCGGCAAGATCTATAGTGCTCCGGCAAATTAAATTAAGTTGAACGCGTGTTCACCAAATTTCTTACTAAAACGGGTGTATTGATGAGTTTTAATGTATGCTAAACCTACAACTTTGTTCAGTTACCTTCAAAGTTTATTTTTGAAAGGTGTACGCGGGAAAAAAAACGTGTTCTTATACAACCGAAACATATAAAACAATAGGACTAACATATTTCAGAGGGCGGGCTATGATTCAGGTAGAAAATGGAAGTGCTGTATTACGCAACATAGTACGTTCATCTGCGAATGGTTGCTTTGATTTATGTGTAGAGCAAGTCGTCTGCTTCTGCACATGAGTTGCGCTGACGTCAGAACGACACCGAACTCTGATTGGCTTTGATTGAAAGGATAGGGGGTAGATTTCAATGCTAGACGCCTGGAGGTCTACCCACCATTTTTTTAAGCTCGTTTTTCTGATATCATCGAAACTTCTGTCGAAGAAGCAAGCAAACTTGCGCTCCGCAAACACGCCATTTGAGGACGCTTGGTCTTTGTTCCATTTGACTTCTTTCAAGAAGAGTTCTGGGCATGCGCAGGACCTCCTCACGCAGTGTCGAATATACTTCAACTGCGGTTAGCGTCCGTAAAAGGAGTCGCGCTCCCTCTTCTGACTCCTCCTCCTCCTTGACTCATCTGAATAGCGGAGAAGGCAGGAGAGGTAACGCAACTCCATTACAGACATCAACCGTAGTTTCGATTTTCGTCGCTTGGTGTCGTCTTCACGTGAGAACGACCTTCTTGCTAACCCTCAACTTACAGACGGCAATCCTCAAGAGTTCTCCCTGGACATCTGTAGGAGTATGGTGGCCCTCATCGACGTATCCTTTCTGGCGGTGAATTAGTGAACCCGTTACTAGGCCGGTCAACAACCATACCGTGTTATGCACAGCCGAGTACCTCCTGATTGAGGTCTTTACACACAGGAAACGATTCCCTCGGACTTGTGTCGTGCACGACTTTTGCCGGAGGGAAGAGTAGGTATTTCCTCCGCTTCCGGTTCGCAGAAATGGTAAAACACAGTCGAGCTGTGAAGAACTTCCTTCGCTCAAAAGTGAACCGGGACCGGAAGTTCCGGTTCGCTTTCGAAGGATTATTGTCGTAGGCAAAAGGTAATGTTCGGAATCTGCACGCAACGAACCATTTTCATTGGTCAAATGAAAAAAGAAAAAAAAAGAAAAAATAGTACTTGTGCATTTCTATTGCTGCGAAATTACTAGGATGCCTTGTCGTCTAAAACTTGTCACTCATGTTGGCTGAAGGCCAATAAACAACATGCCATCTGAAACAAAGCTTCTACAGAAACTACTTGAGTGCCCTTTCAAGTCAACAGGCCAATCTCGGCACTCTGGTTGGTGCATTTACACGAACGTCATATCGCCAGGTTTATGAGGTGAGAGAAAGGAGGGGGGTGAGGCTTAGGTAAGCACGCCTCAGTGATCTACGCGTTAGCCCTGAACCGGCTCCCAGATTTGCTTACGCTTATCGGGTAAGCAAACATGGGAGCAAACGCGTGAATCACTGAAGCGTGTTAACCTAAGCCTAGCCCCTTCTCTCCCCCCGTAAATCAAGCGATGTTAGGTTCGTGAACACGCGCCAGAGTGCTGAATTTGCCCTGATTTACTCCACGACCATTTCCGAATACGCCGTATGGGAACGTCGTTGATGTTCTCGCTGAAATCGTACAGGCGCGTTGAATCAGATATCATTTTTGAAAATCTTACTTTTTAGGTGTATGAGCGCTACAAATCATGTCTTGTGTGGAAGCTCTTCAGGCACCGAATCAACATTGCTGTCACACTCTTAAACTCGGCCGTTTACAAACCTGGTCACGCTTCTCTGGTACTGTATGTTGACGAAACGTGATTGTTTGGTGGCGGTTGTTCGCACGGAAGCTCAGTGAAGGTTTAAAAAAGACTGCTTGTGTCACGTCTGAAAAATAAATGTAATCGAACATTCACCTATGCAACTCAGACGACGCACAATTACATTATGAAGTCTAGGTCAAGTCAGTTGTTGCCTCGACTTGGACGTCTTAGTAGACAAAGCACGGTTTGGAACTTTCCGCAGCAACGTGTGTTGAAATAATAATAATAATAAGAAGTATATAAATGTTTATTCGTCATGGCACATCACACTGTGCCTTGACGGGTCCGTGTAAGCCTGCAGGGGCTTGTGGGACTTGACCAACAAGCCCCTCCCTTGACTTGACTAATAATATTAATAAAATAAAAATAATAATAATCTTAATTGGTTCAAGAGAGCCGCGGCACCGCAGAAAGGCAACAGCCCGTACCAAGGTAGCACGCGTTGCCGCGTGTAGTGATGGTGATCATGTGATGATGTAGTATACAAGATAAGGGCAACATCTTTCTGTCATTTATTATTTTCATGCTACTTTTTCCGTCCTAACCGATGATCAGATGATTAATTTTGAAATCAAGAAAGGCCCTTCTCGGCACTACGTAAAGCGCAATATGCTTTGTAATGGCTTTGTGTAGACTCGAAATATTTGCAAACACGGCACCCAAGCATACAACTCGCTACTCTTTTCTTCAGTAGACATTTTAAATGCGGAGATTTGTTTAATAAGGTCATTTCTTTGGCATAATCTTTGAAAGTAACGATTCCGAGCAAGGCCGAGATATAAGCGCCGTTGGTGCCATTCGATATATCTGTTTATTGTTTTAATGATCTACGCACGGTAACACTGAATTTCGGACTGGACCCTTGCTATCAACGTGAAACGCTCTTTGGCTAGTTCTTCCGAATTTCGTGAAGCCAGATTAAGTTTCCTGCTAGGTTTAGCGGAAAAATTGAGGTCACGTGTCCTCAGCACTCATTCAGCCCATAATGCAACGCGCGCAGTGTTGCATTATGGGACGTCACAGACCAGCCCAGAAATTCAGTTTCTTCGCTAAATTTAGGGGGGAAGAGGAATTGGTGCGTACGTCTGTGATGTCCCATACTGCAACGCCCGCAGTGTTACAAAACAATGCCAGATAACGTCATCTCACGTGACCTATACACAAAATTCAGTTTCCCCGCTAAATTTAACAGAAAAGGTGACGTCACGTGACATGATGTCACGTGACCTATACATAAATTCAGTTTCCCCGTTAGATTTGGCGGGAAAATTGGCGTCACGTGACCTCAGCGCCGATTCAATTTCCCCGCTAGATTAAGCGGAAAAAATTACGTGACATAGCTTCGTGTCACGTAACATATGACCGAATTCACTTTCCCCGCTAGATTTATTGGGACAATTTACGTCACGTGACCTCAGGGGCAATTCAATTTCCCCGCTAAATTTAGCGAGTAAAATGATGTCACATGACTTTATGTCACGTGGCTAGTTGCTCCGGATTTCGTGAAACCGGATGAAGTGAAGCCAGATTAAGTTTCCCCGCTACATACAGCGGGAACATTCACTTCAGGTTACCTCAACACCAATTCAGTTTCCCCCCTACATATAGCGGAAAAAATTACGTCACTTGACGCACTCATAAATTTAGTTTCCCAGCTAAATTTAGCGAGAAAAGTGACGTCACGTGACTTGATGCCACGTGATATATGCACCAATTCAGTTTGAAACAAAATTTAGCGGAAAATATACATTACGTGACACGGATTGCATATCCATGCAGCCAGGAGGTGCAGCTATCGCTAAACGGTTATGACGCCAGAAGGTTTCATACATCCAATAAAATAGACCTTATTCATTATTAGCGCCATCTCTCGGCGGCCACGGGTAATACCAGAGGCTTGGCGCCATCTTTGAGGCTTCACCACCGTCCCCGTCGCCCGCCGCCCGCCGCAGTACGAACCCCTCTCCCCGCGTAACGTTCGTGCAAGTTCACACAAAAAAGACACAGCCCACAGGAATAATCAATAGCAATGCAATCCGAACCCAGACGCATCCGGGGATTGACAGCGTGCGCAGTAGGTATTTCAGAAAAACGTGAACCCACGGCAGAGACAGACCCAAGGTCAGTCGGTTCGGTTTGGGAGGGTACGTTGGTTCGCCTTATCTCTCTGGTTTTGCCCACTGGCTTGGTGTGGCGTTGACGTTGTTACTTTGCAAATGCAGTGCACAGTGCGTTCTTTCTTTTTGTTTAGCTCCTCCTTTAAAATATATGAGGCACTAATTTGAAAGTATATTCATTACTTTTATGCGGTAATTTGTAATTGTAATTCATTACTTTCGTGTAGTGGTAATTAGTAACGTAATTTGATTACATTTCAGTCGCTTTTAGAAAAGTAATTAGTGATGTAATTTAATTACAATAAACGAGTAATTCGGCCACCTCTGGTGCTTGCACCGCACGAGCGCGCGTGGGCAGGAACGCTGAAAGCCCGGAGCTCGCTCTCGTAGCTTCTGCTACGCTCTCACTTGAAGTTAAAAGGAGTGTACCCACTAAGCATTCCAACCAGAGCTTAGTCTTCCGACGTCCTCCTCCTCTCCCTCGGTTTCTATACGAAAGAGGTCCCGCAGTTGAGACAAATGACGTCACCCGAACCTGCGTGTCATGTCGGGGTGCCTAGAGTGCATAGTGTTTTCAACCGCTCGATCGAGGTCAGGTGGTTTAGAGGCTGCGATGAGGGGATGAAACCGCTGGTCGTCCGCGACCGTTTCCACCCTCTGCGCTCCCTTTTGTTCCTCTCCGCGCGACAATGCTACGCGTGTGCACTAGCGACCAATCCGCCCAGAAGGCGTCCGCCGTTAAATTGCCCAAACGCTTTCTATGTTTTGAGTCCTTAAATATAGGATCTGTATGTCATACTTTCATATTCGTAACAAATCGCTGTTTCTGGAATAAGTTATTCGTCTTTGACCGTTGGACGATAGGACAGCTACACAGGACAGCTTTCGGTGGAGGGATTCGCAGTTCTGTACAAGAACATCAAAGAATGGGAGGTAAGTACAGTTACTACGGGTGTTTTTTATTCTTTTTTTATTGCTGCACGTGCACAGCTAGCAAAGTCTAGCACTGACATGTAACCATGACCACATGGCAGATTTGTTTGAGGTGCTCAAAATGAATATCAATATAACTTTTTTATGTTGAATATGTTAATTGTTTCGATGAACTTTTTCCAAACGCAATTTTCAGCGCAGTTTGTATGCACTGTATTGAACCTTCATCTGACCAGGCAGTCCCCAAGAACTTTAGCAATGCAAAATAGGTTATTCGTGTAAAGGCTGTTTCATTTTCAGGTGAACAGGTTTTATTCTAAAACAAGCCGGGAAACTTACTAATGCGGTCTGTACAGGTTTTAATGATACGGCCAGGGGGGGGGCATTATTTAGGGGTCTAATCCTCGAGATAAGTCAGATAATTAATTAAAATTTGTTATTAGCTTTTTACCACAAAAAAAATAAACCTGTGGCTTTAATTATAAACTTTCTGAGCGTCATCGAAAACCACTACATAAGTCAATTGAAGAAAGATATGGTGCACGTGCTTCCTTTTCTGGGTACCGAATATGCACCCGAATCCAACACGCTCGTGCGGTTTTTTCGTTTCTTAAAATTAGCATTTTCGTGCCGCCAGCCTTACTCATGCTGCACAAGTGATAGCTCTAGGTCAGGGGTGGCCAAGCTGCGGCTCGCGAGCCGCATGCGGCTCTTCGCGTGTTAAACTGCGGCTCGCGGCTCCCTCCTCAACCCCCCCCCCCCCCCCCCCCCATTTCCCTCCCGGTCGTACAAGCACTTCCTTAAAAAGACAAAAGGAACGCGTTTTAAATCGAAAGAGAGGTAGCGGTTTGGCAGTCTTGTGCTACTGCTACATTACGTACACTTGGACTGCTTTTGACTCGTATAGGTTGAAAGTATTTCGAGTTTCGTTTATTGCTCTGGTCAAAAGTTTGACCCCCCCCTGTGGCTCTTGGAAGTGTCGAGGTTTTGTTTTCGGCTCTTAGGCCGGGTCAGCCTGGCCACCCCTGCTCTAGGTCATCACCTCGCTCCGATGCGTTCCAAATCTTTTTTTTTTTAATATTATTTACTGATTTAGTAGTTTCCGATGACGCTGATCCAGTTTCAATTAAAATATTGTGTTTATTTTCACTAACTAAAAATCTAATTAAAATGTTTAGCGTAGTTATCCGGCCTATCATTACGATTGACATTTTATATTTTATCCCCTGAACGTGTAACTCACCTGTACAGTTGAAGTTAGCGTAGCTCTTACGGCTTTTTTTTAGAAAACTCTACTAAACTTAAATTGAAACAGATCATAAAGGATGACTAAATCAGTGAGAATTAATTCATAAACATCGCGCTGCGGAAACCGCAGCCCCGTCCTCTCCCAATATATTTTCTCAGAAGTTTGTAAAAGCGTGACCAATCACGGCAACGGTCATAAGAATGATCACTGTCCCTGTCATAAAAACGATTTTTTTTAAGTGAAAAAAAAAAAACTTGCAGCCTTTCCACTCTGGTGAAGAAGGAAAACCAGCGAAGCTGTACTATGGTGGAAATGGGTAATGACCGGCCGGAAGTCGGCAAGCCAAAGTGGAAAGGCTGGAAAGGTTGCCGTCGTCGTTCATAGATGGCGGCAGCTGTCCAGAGTTTTGTGTCATCATTTGTTTGTCTCATGCGGAACCGTTTCGACAGCGTCCTCTCGTGTGTTCCAAAGCAAACTGCAGACATATTAATATATTGACCTCTTTCTATGCAAGGTGTAGCCATTAGAGCACCTCTAATGGTAGTCATTTTGTTGTGGTTTTCAGGTCGCGTTCAAGGAGAGTGATAAGGACTGCACTGGCCATCTCAGCACCTACCAGCTGCGCAACGCCCTTCGCAATGCAGGTGAGCTTACAAAGATCAATGCAGAATTGCCCATGTACCGTTATACCGTCTTTTTTTTTCTTTTTTTTTTTGTTTTGTTGTTGTTATATTTTTTTTTTTAGGTTTTGTGTCTCCCGGGCAGTAGTCGACAGACCATCCCGTTTCGAAGGTTAACATTTTAAGCGGCGCAGAAAACCTACAGGTTGAGAGTACACGAGGATTTGTTTTATCGACTGTACATTATGACGAAACGGGACGGATTTTCTGAATTACAGGGTATGTTAATGATTTCGGTGCTATACAAGCTTCTTTGGAGCTAATAAACCAAGCATCATTCCAGGTGTGCCGTGTACGAGAAACTTTTACGTGCGGAATACGCACCAAGTGCAAATTATGAACCAGGTGCGGCCTGTACAAGGAAAAGCTCTTTTGTGTAAGTTTATTATATTTCAACCGCAACGAGCCCCTGCGAACTATCGCTCGAAAAATATGGTACTTGATCAAACGTAACTGTCATGATTTCACATTGAATTTACGACTACCTTTCTTTATGCGACATGTCTACAAGCCGCGAGACGCTGGTGTCAGGACTTAGGCGACTTCTCAGGAAATTGTACGTCAAACTTAAAGATACCTGTCCAAGATCGGGTAATTGTGACGGATTTAATAGCCAGTCATATTCGGATAAGGGGCCTTTTTTTTTTCATACCTGCGGCAGCTGGTCAAATTTCACTTATACGTCCGCAACAATAAGCCCAAATACACAAATTGCAGTTAACAAAACAAGAACGCGACCGAATTTTGTAGAGACAAAAAAAACACATAAACAACCTTCCCGAAGATTCAAAGCGGCAGCCAAACTTTCACTTAAAAAACTTAATTTTCTTTTTTTTTTAAGGCTGATTAAAGTTTTTTTTTTGTATTTCCCCCTTCATTCAGGCTACAGCGTGAACCAGCACGTGCTCAAGGGTCTGGTGCTTCGCTACGGACACGACAGGAAGATCGGCTTCCAAGACTTCATCGGCTGCGCAGTGAAACTTATGTGCATGATCTGTACGTATACCAGAAGAAAACAAAAGTCATAACAATTACTGCTGGGCGGTTGTGATGCGCATGAAACCTTTCCGCGTTTCGCTACTTCAGGGATGCTTGCTCAGCTCGTTCGGTCTCGGCTGTTGTGCATGGGTCTTCGTCGCCGTGCCTGTCTAATTCGATATGTTGTTGCTTGCGGTCGCGTCTTCGGGCGTTGGTTTGGTATCAGCAGCAGCCCACCTGGCCCGTTGAGCTAGTCGCCTTCGTTAAGACCTATTCTTCTGAGACTGAAGCCTACGCTCTCGGCGCTCTTCATCGGTTAGTTTAGCTGCTATCTTAACGCGTGGCATGTACAGTGCGCTTGAATATGAAAGACCCACTGGGAGCGCGTGGCCGAGGCGGTGGCTGGCGGGGGCGCTGCGAGCGCTCTGGGCAATTCCATTCTGCTTCGAGGGGAGGACGCTCACTCGGGGCTCAGCTAAAGCGCAACGAGCTTATCAGTTTGTGCTGATCCCCGAGTGAGCGTCCTCCCCTCGAAGCAGAATCGAATTGCCCGCAGCGTTCGCAGCGCCCACCCCCAGCCACCGCCTCGGCCACGCACTCCCAGTGGGCCTTTCATATTGCAGCGCACTGTACACCTGATAGCAGCTCCTGGAATGAAGGTACCGACGATACTCGTGGTTTAAAAAAGAAATCAACCAATCAGAGTGGAGCTTGGGTATGACGTTATACGTGACGTCATACCTGGCTCCGCCAATCAGCTCCGAGATAATCGACGGCTTTAAAACGTTTTTAAAACCTCCCCCCCCCACCCCCCCCCCCCCCCCCCAAACCAACCAAGTTTCACGTTAAAACAACTCGACTGCCATTAATTTTTTTTACTAGACTTGAACTGATTTCGTGAAAGAGTGAGCGGTTTTGACCCCGTGTAAGAGCGCATTTTGGTTAGACGCGTCATGTGTGGTCAGTCTTTTTTTCAAATGTTTTTGACGCATTTTTGGTGCGGTGTTAGAAAAACGGTTTTAATGTAGTATGCTTCCGACTACAAATATATGCTTAGCTTGTAGCTGTGTTGCCGAATCGCGCAAAAATCCATTCTTGTGGGGAAAACCCAACCCCAAGGAGGAAGATTAACCTTAATTTGAACGCACGTAAAATATGAAAATTATTTCTTTTTTTAACGCGTGTCTTGGTTTTTGACACGAGTTCAAATTTTGTTTACATTTTAAGCTACGTTTACCAGACATGTCCAACGATTCGGGAACACATGTAATCACAATTGTCTTCAAGCTGCAAGAGACAAACGGGGTGGTAGGCATGTCCAACATGAACATAGCTAACACTTATTTATTATTCTTTATTTATTTATCCATACTATCGGCCGCCAAGGGGAAGCCAAGGTAGGAAATACATCGTTGAAAGATCTCAACAAAAAACAAATCCAAACCTGTGGCCTACCACTCTACCTAAAATTGGTGCACAACACCACACTCTCTCGCAATACACAGAACTCTACACAGAGTGTAAAAGCACGTCATTACCATTTTCTATACGAACGAAAAAGAAACATCACATAATAGAAGCGAGAAAAAAAAATTAAAATATCACGAAATTAATCGACCTGAAATATCAAAATTCTGGTAACTCGTTCAGTAGGTATAAAAACGAAGACACGCAATCCGAAGAAACAATTGTACAGGCGAGCGAGTTCTATTTGTGAACCCCAACATTAAGATCACTTATGGCTAATTCGGGAAGTCATTTCCCGGCAAAATAGTTTGCCATGCCTTCGTCAAAGGCGTTCGCGAGGTCAAAGGCTGGCGGATGTGTGCCGTACGGGTGGCGCTTTTCAGGCCCATGCCGGCCATTTGCCATCACAAATATTTGCGGAGCTCCAAGAGATCAGGCAGCGTGTCTGCCGGACTGTATCCGGTATCGTCATATCGTAATTTGGAAAGGAAGCCAAACGAAAAAATGCTCGCCGATAGAGGGTTCGAGTCGCAAATAAGCCCTTTTGTGCTCCGAGACAAAGAATAGCAAAAAACACGAAGATAAAGATAATTAATGTTTTAAAGGAAGCCGTAGTTTTTGAAAGATTCCGACCAGCTTGCGCAATGTAAGTCTGCTCTGGGACACAACGTTTTATTACACCGCTGTAAAAAAATAATAATAATATTATCTGGAAAGGGATGTAACTCAACACTTGAACACGCCTTACACGCTCAAGGAGGGTGGGCGCAACGAGAAAACTAAGGACTCGAAAAAAAAAAATATAGAATACGAAATGCGACGCTAACAAGTCTTCTTGAAAACCTTGTAAAATGCCAACTTTTTTTTTTTTTTTTTTTTGTCAGAAATCCGAACAAAATACACTAAAGATTCGACGCGTGGGCGTACTGGGCCACACATATTTGTTTTTATTCCCTCCCATTAATTTTATAATTTAAGGTCCTGTAAGCTTACCTACTCTGATAATGGCAATAGTTTGAAATTTATTGGGAAACCACTTGTGTTTGCACACATTATAATCACGTTCCAATCAGCAGCATCGACGAGTCTATCGTGCCATTTATATCAATTTTAATTGGATAGCTTTGACTCTATGCTCCGTTTCACTTTGAGTCCGACCACAGCCAAGCCAAGTCGTGCCACTTGTTGTCTTTGTCTATTTCCCATCACCGGCTAATTATAATCCCGCGCAAAAACAAAAAAAAAAGGCGCAGGATCAAAGCGAATTTTTTGGGCGCAATTGGTTCATTCCGCGATAGTAAACACGCAAATTCGACGGATGTATGTATGGATGGATGGATGTTGGATGGATGCTAATGGCTATACCCTCTGTAACGGGCGGTAGCTTGCGCCACCTAGGCTAAGTGTAGACTAAGCCTTTGTAACGAGCGCCATCATGATGTCCCTTTGACGCATCTTGATTTGCTCCACCGGCTTGTTGCGTCGACCGCGATCAGACTTACGGTGTAACGGAGTGTAGCTGACACTGGGCGCTGACATTTTCTTTCTAACGCAGCTATCTTCGACGAGTGGGATGAAGACAAAGAGAACTGCGTCATGGTCACCAGGAATGAGGTGAGCAACTCGGTTCTGCCTAACAAACCACGTTGCTCTCTGGACGGTATTGGCAATAATAATTCCCGATATCGTACCTTTTGTTTTCATCTTTCAGTGGCTCAAGGTCACCATGTATTGTTAGCGTCTTGCGGAGCAAGGCGGGAATTCGGCGGCGCCACCGAAGCGACCAAGAGATGGAGGCCATCTTCCTTAACACAAAGCTAGCTCGGAGTTTTTTTTTTTTTTTTTTTTTACATTCAAGCGTTGAACGTTAAATAAACAGATATTAACGAAGAAGTTGCATTTATTTATTTATTTTTCATTCCAGTGTGCAGTTTGAGCAATCCAAAGAGGAGCTGATGACGAGTTTGAACTATTTCGTCATTTGAATATTTATTTACAAATATTTAAACAGTATCGTCATATATATTATATTGTATGCTGATGATACTAACGTGTTCTTTTCCGGAGATAATCTAAAAGAGCTTGAAGAAACTGCAAATAGCTGGCTTAATGTATGCATGGTTAGAGTCTAATCAGCTAGAATTAAACACAAAAAAAAAAACAAATATGTAATATTTAGATCAAAGAACAAACCGTTACAGTGTAAACCGCATATCTACTTTCCTAATTCAACAATAGAGTCTACTACGGCACACAAATTTCTTGGAGTATGGTTTGAGGAGTTTTTAGGTTGGACAAATGATGTAAATAACCTAAGATGTAACATACCACCTTCAATTGGAATGCTGCGCAAACTAAGGGAATTACTACCAAACTGGCTCAAACTACAACTGTACTACGCTCTTGTATATTCTCGGTTACAATATTGTCTTTTAGTGTGGGGCGCAACAACGAAAACAAACACTGAGAAAATATTCCTTTTACAAAATAAGGCTGTAAGAATTATTGACAATTTAGGCTACATCGAACATACAGCACCCTCATTCGAAAAATACAAGTTACTACCAATAGAACATGTCCTCTCTCATAAATTGGCGATCATAATGTTTGATCAGATCGAGCATGATGAGACACATTTCTTTGATATTTATCTTCATAAACCTGCGAAATACGATCTTAGGCGTACCAATTATGCAAAACCAAATGTTAGAACTAACTATGGAACTCAAAAACTAGATTACCAAATTCCTAACCTACTAAATAAACACCCAAGCATTGTACAAATAGCACAGCAGTGTAGAACAATCCACGCGTTCAGGAATAAAGTCAAAACATATTTCCTTGAAGCTGATCGCCTACCTCAGTTTATTGTAAAAAAATGTAACTTTTACGTGTTCTTTTTGCAAATATAGTCCCTTCAATATGTCTTTCTTTCATATGGTGTTATGAAGTGTTGTGATGTGTTAATGTCAGACGTGCGTTGGGAGATATTGTTGATAATGACGATGTTAATGTCAATTAATGCAGTTTTCACTTGTTTGTGTTACATGATTTTTTGGGGTTTGTTTCTATTTTTTGGTATTTATTGTGACGCATTGCTTATGTTCATATGTTTATATGGACGATATTGATCGGAGTGGTTTACTGATGCCTATGTTTATTTAAATCTAGTTGCTTAATTATTGTATGCTGTTTCTGTTGACTGCTAGGGGGGGGGGGGGGGGGGAGGGGGGGGGGGGGGCTGGCGGCCTCGTCAGAAGGCTTTTTTGCCTTCTTTTGCTGCAGCCCCCTAGACACATGTATGACACATGTATGTCTGAAATAAACTATTCTGTTTTGTTCTATTCTATTCTATATAAATTTTTAGGCGTACATATCACTTTCAACCTGTCATGGACATCTCATACTTATCATACTTCTGCTAGTGCTAGCCGCATGTTAGGCTATATCAAACGTAATGTTTCGTTAACCCCCGTTTCACTTGAGATAATTCTTCACAAAACTTTAATTCGCCCCAAGTTAAATTATGCAGCTTCTGTCTGGGATCCCGGACAAGCAACTCTCATACATCTGCATTAAAAGCAATTTAGAGCAGGTCTGTTTGTTTGGTCCTAAGTAACTACCACCGCACTGCCAGCGTGACCTCTATGGGAAAAAAAACTCTCATTGCCACCGTTATCCCTACGTCGAAAGGTTTCTCGCCTTTCTTTGTTTCATAACATTTATCACCGTAATTCTTTACTACGCGGCATACTAATCTCTCGTCTATTTTATGTCTCCTCTCGTCTTGATCATCAGCATAAGGTAGGCATCCCAAGTTCTATCACGACAATGTTTTATTCATCTTTCGTTCCTCGTACATCCTATAGAATTGGAACCACCTTCCGGGGTTGGTAGCTGCCAATCATGGACACTGAGCTGTGTAAATGTGCCATCACCAATCTTTTTGTTGACGAGAGTGCTAAATATGATTATAATGCTATTAAATGCAAAGGTGCAAGCGAGCTGGACCAGAATTACGAAAATAATCCCTGGAGAAGGGGAACAAAGGACAAACACAAATCTCCAAACACAGCTAGGTGACTGGTGCACGACCGAAAAAATCCGCCTGGTCCGGGTATCGAACCCAGGTTCGATACCTGGACCAAGCGGATTTGTTCGGTGGCGCACCAGTTACCTACCTGTGTTTGAGATTTGTATTTGTTCCCCTCTTGTTCCCCTTCTCCATGGATTATTTTCGTCATTGCCTAATATGTTTCTATTGATATAACCTTCTTGTTATTGAGTGTGTCAAATTTATAATAAGTTGTTAGTTTAACCCTATTTTGTAGCTCTTCCCGTCTTTAATGCCTTCAGCCCCTGAGGGTACAATAAGTGAAATGAAATTTCAGAAACAAAAGCGGTGCGTGGCGAGGCGGATCGCGGTGCCGAACTCTATGTGTTCCCACTATTGTGCCTGCAGAGCGCGTCGTCGACTGGTGTGTTCAGCGTCCTATGCGGCCCATGCATCAAAAGTGGCCCCGAAGTGCCAACAGATGACGTCGCAGAAGCCCAAGTGTCATGCCGTTGCATGTTGCCATCCTAGCGGCTGATCGTAGAAACGCTAACGAGAAGCTGCCAGTAGCACGACCGAACGCGAGTGTCGCTGTCGTCACGGCAGTCTCAACTTCTGACTGCCTAAGATTCCATGGACTGCCACACTGGAGAGCGACCTGCAGCAGAACAGGCGTCTACCACATACACCACAGATGTTGGGACGCCGCCAGGATCGCGACCGGCAACAGCATGACACTTGTATGACGTCATCAGGCGGAAATCGAGGGACCACTTTTTTGGGCGCGGTAAACACACCAGTAGGACAGTCAGAGACACGTTCCAGGCACCATATATAGTTCTCATAAAGAATCCATACACGAAAACGCGCCGTTTACAGACCAGCCAAGCGCGTGCGCAGAAACCCATTTGGGGAGAAGTGGAGCGTCTGCGCATGCGCGTGGTGTCGACAGCAGCGCCACCACAGTGGTGTGACGTTAGAGTAACCAAAAGTGCATCGTGGCGGCGCTCATGGGATCTGAGCGTTTGCTGATCATCGGCTGAACATAATCATGCCCAGCAATTGCGCTGCGATCCTGCTCTTTTTCTTTTGTATGTACGCTTATTGGTTTGGGCAGCAGGATAATCACTCGACCATTATACACCCTTCGAAATAGAGGGTGTAGTGCTTACACCCCTTGTCCCATACATAACACCTCAATGCTACGTTTCGACGTTCGGTCCGCTGATGTCAAACTCACGACACCAACTCCTTTACGAGCGGCTTGATAGCTGCGTGATAAAACTCACTCAATAGCTAATATAAGTATCAAAGGCTACAGGAAAAAAAAAACACGCAGAAGACATTTAAGACTGCTAACGTGTAGGAATGCGAAAGCATTATAGTCTGGCGGTGACACCACGCTCCCCAACTTCGCAGGCGCGGCGCACCCGCCGGTTTCACGGCTTCCTTAACGAAGCATCTGCGTTGCTGTGCTTTTCTTTGTGTTTTATTTCTGAGGCGCGTCCGCTTTGACCTTGAGCGGCGCGTGCTTAATGAAGTATGTTTATTGCCATCTTTCGGGGACAACGCCGACGCCTTTTCGCGTAATGGGACATATAAGGCTTTCGCCTTAAAAGGGGGTGCAACGATTTTAAGATTAAAAGAATTGGCATCTCGTAATTTTCACGTTGTTTATCGTGTCCCGGAGGATAGAGAAAACCTCTCCTTCATTGAAAAATGTCGCGATTCCGCTGCATAATCGTAAAGCAAAAGTCGAACTTTGTCCCCCACCTGCAGCCGCGACTGGCAGCCGAAGGAACTACGGCGAGAAGATTACGTGACCTCGCTCGGCTCTAAGCTGCAGCATAACGCCCGCTAATGTCAGCAGAGAGAGGGAGAGGAAGCGTCCTCCGAGAGAGCACACGGGAACCTACATGGCACTTCGAATTACGTCACTAGGAGTGCGACCAGGAGTGACCCTGAAGACTGGGAGTAAGTTGAGGGGCGCCAGAAATGCCAACAACTAGGACAGTAATACGCAACAACTAGGACACACAGGCGAAATCGGTTTTCTGTTCTTTACTTCCGAAGTGTCAGAGGGCAACTCCACAAATTTTTGACCGAAGTCAGGAAATCGTTGCACCCCCTCTTTAAAAACACTGAGGTTTTCCAGCAGGCCCAAGGCAGATCTGGCTTATCGAGTGCAACGTATTTATTTCCCTCTCTTCACATAATAACGAAAATAAATCACGCTAAAGTAATGCGACCATACTTTCCCAGAACTAAACTATTTCAAAAGTTGTTTTTTCCCAACACAATTGAACAGTGCAATTGCTTGCCGACGTTACTTGTTGAATGCATAATGTAAATACATTTGTGCATTTCCTTTTCTCACATTTGATGTAACCCCCTCCTGCTGGGGCAGCGCTGGTACCTGCAGTATTTAAATTAATAAATACATGAAAAAACCTCGAGTGTTTTCCTATAGCGTATAATGCGTACCTTAGATATTTTAGTCAGTTGTATCACACGACTGGCAAGCCGCTCGTAAAAGCTGGTACTGTCGGATCGACATCGGTGGACTGAACGTCGTATTGTAGTTTTGGAGGTGTTATTCATGAGGCAACGGGGTGTGTATACTACACCCACAATTTCTGTGAGTGTATTCTGAAATTTGGTTCAGAATATGAGAGCGCAAAGGAGATGCTGACACGAATCTAAATGCTAAATGCAGCCGCTCGAATGCTACATAAAGTAATGTTAACCTAAGTGACACCGCGCCTATTGTCTCTCGCCAAGAATGGCTCAAAATCCGATGTCAAATCGCCTGGTCATTGTATCTCGATTACACCCATTACGCCGAGTTTCTTCCCACAGTGCGTTTTTAGGCGTCGTACAGATAAGGCGGTTACACCCGCTGAAGACCAAACGCAGAAAACCAAACTCCTATGAACACTCTTTAGTCCAGAAAAATACGAAGAAACAAATCTTTACTGTTTTTACCTCAAGAACCGTTGTAAAAAAAAAAAAAAATCCGGCTACTCGTGGTGCGTCCCTAATTTCCCCCTTTACGTGGAGAATTAAGGTATATGTATAAGTGCATTTTAGACTAGATACGTGTTATCGTATCAAGATGTACGTGTTTCAAACGCCAAAAGCATCGCTTCTGCCTCCGACAACCAATCATGTAAGAACTACTTCGTTCTTTTCTTCTTGGGGTGAAAACTAGTATAGTTGTTCGTCATTTCGGCTTTAAATGCAATAGGATGTTGTTGTAGTTGTCTCTTTCCTGCTTCCTCTGAGGTTTTGCTCTGGGAAAGCTCTCAGGAGCGAACTGTGATCGACGACCACGAAACATTGTTGGTCTACCACGATATGCCGCCTTTCTATTTAAAAATATCTACAATTAAATTATTAAAAAATTGGTAATTTTGACTGTTTTGCTCAGTAAGAAACTGCCAAAATATAACTTTCTAACCGACCCATTTAATAGCCAAGTTTTTGATGCGCAAGTTCGGATGAAATATATGCGCCAAATAGGTGTTGGCATGCGTTCTTTTGGTTTTTCTTTGAAGGCGTACCGAGTTTCAAATAACCTACAAGCTGTACATTTTTTTTTCTTTGTGTGCTCAACTTCTGTATTATTAACTAGGTATAGACTTCCTTGTAGCTACGACTGATTTCTTTTATATATATAAAACCGTAACAATGTTTAGTTTCGTGGCGATTTTCGCAAAAAAAATTAAGTTAATTCAAGCAAGGTAATTCACGTGTACTGTGAGACCTCCGTTTCCTTTCCCACTCCTTAAAATTGACAAAAACTTCATGTGTTGACTCTCCATTTTAGATGTCTCAGTTACCGATTGATTTCTTTCGCTGCTTGGCTTTGGCCAATACCACTATAGTAGCCTAGTTTAACGGCCACGACGACGTCGCGGAGTCACAAACAAGTGAGCTGAGAACGCATTTTAAATTAGTTTAGATCGTAACTCCCGCAGGAATCTATTCACACAAAAATATATCAAGCTTCAAGCTCTCACTGATTTTTTTCTTGGGTGAGTCAAATAAAAACTTTAAATACTTTTTTGCTCGAAATGTTTTAAAAGAGTGTTTCGCATATAAATAATTTTCAACAAAGTCTCCATTCCGCCCACTCCGGGCTTTCCAGAGCTTGACAAGTGCTTGAATTTCAGCAGAAGAAACCAAATATTTCTGTTGCGTGGGAAGTCAGTTCTGCACTGTCCGTTGCACCTCTTCCTCGACCCGGAAATGCTTTCCTTCCATTTCCTCCTTGGGTGATCCGAAAATGGGGTCGTCAGACAGGGCGAGAACCGAGACTGCAGGTTGCCAAGTGAGGCTATTTCGTACACCGGCTCTCGGCGATTTTCCGTTACGATGCTTTCAGCACTGGACTCTCGTGTACCCCTGGCTGTGCTGATCCAATCGGGGCGAGTATATCATAGTACTCACGTGTGCCGTTTTGGAACTTCCTAATTCATTTGAACACTCGCTGGAGTGGCAGATAAGCATGATCATACTGAAACTTCATTCGACAATCAATTTCAATAGTGTTCACCTCTTCATTATACTTTTCAAAAAAAAAAAAAAAATTACGGAACGCTCCTTTTCTTGGTGCATGACTCAAACGGGGCGGCAATCTTTACGCTGCTATTGCAACGTCGTCATAGTTGTTTGTACTCTGCTGACCCTTGTAAGATACTGTTTTTGTTATCGTTAAGAAGGTTACACACTTACGCAACAATGGCACCATATCTCAAAATGGCATTGCAATTTCAAGGCTTTCGTTTGACTCAGCTTCGTAGTCACGCAGCAAAGCGATCAAGCACGTTTATTGCACGTTCCATGCATACTTGACAATTGCGAAAAAAAAAAAAGTTTTTGACTAGAAAAACGTGACTACAAAAAGAAACATTTCTAAGAAGACAAGTTGCAAGCAAGTCCCATTGCTACAGCCTGTATGGAACATAACGCAGGTAGTGAAGGTTTAAACTTTATACGAATGTTAAATACGTTCAAAACTTGCGATCTAGCTTACGTTAAAATAACTCTAAACGTTGTAAGAATGCTTCAATTTATACGCCAAACTTTCCTGCGGGTTTCAAACCGAAACGGCCAGATTGATATTTCTCTGATTATTCTTCTAGATATCAAATACGCATCAGCTGTCTGCAATTTTCACAACATTATATACATACACAAGTTTAACAAACAAAATTTTAAAATATTTTTGTTTGTTCGTAATCAATTCAAAAAGCGTAACCACCATAGAAGATGGGCAAAATTAAGAGTCACTTAGTGAACGCATAAAGTCGCTTAGATGCAGACTTTTGTAGAACATTTTCAACCATACACTTTCCCTATAAGATATATTTCTAGGCGAACCTTTCTATATAGAGCGGGCTTTACAAAAACGGATGCGACTCTACTCTTGTCACTGTTTTAGTTTTTATTTGGTCTTTTTTTTCGTAACACAATTGAATAGTGCAATAGATTGTGCAAACCTGTATTCTTGGAAAATGTTGAAAGCGGCCCTTGATAAAACATGTTTCATTATTATTATTACTATTATCATTATTATTAGTAGTATTAGTAGTAGTATCACTATTTTTTAATATTATTCGGGGATGTTGATGAACATATGTTTGCCAGGTATGATAAATCCTAATAGCGTTGCTTTTTTTGCTTTTTTTTTTTCTGAGTAAATCAGGAGAACATGTTTCGGCGATTTGTTGTCTAACACGCGTATGTTCGTTCGTATGTTCGTGAAAAGGTCGCGCATTTCCGCAAGTTGTAAAATGCAACTGCGTGTCAATTGACGACGAAATTCATTTCAAGCAATGCTATCTTTTACATATAAGATGTAGACCTTAGGATGGTTGCCTAATCGGTTCCTAGCCTGGTGTTTGTCTGCTCGTGCCCCGCGGCTCTCAAGCGCTCGGTGCGAGCGCAGCCGATGGTCACGAGCCGATGGGCGCCAGCTTGCCAGCCGATACATAAGACTCTCTTTAGAAGAAAATAATGAATTGTAAATTTACTGCCTTCAGTCTAAGGTAATTTATTATATATTTTATATATATTTCCGAAGCGAGTAATTAATGATCAATTAAATCTGTATATACCTGTGGCTTGTTTAGGCTTCCGGTACCGCGGCAGCCGCGACGTAAATTGAACCGGTTTTATGTTTTGCTTGTTCCATTAGAAATGCGGAACGCGGTCTAGGAGGTGACCTGTCTTTCGTTGTATATTCGTGTAGTGCATACTGTATGTTAGCAAGCAGAACAAACGCGCAATGTTTAGAATTTTTATATTTACGAAACACCGGCCAAGTCGCCCATCAGACAGTGCTGAAAATAAGTAGGTCATTAAAAAAAAAAAAACATATGCGAAATGTAGAGCGCCATCTGGTAGCGCGCCGAGAACTACGTTCGCCATCTTGGTAGCGGCGAGAAAAACGAAACCGGTAACCCGACCGGCAAAGACTCCATGTAAACAAGCGACCGCGCTTCGTGCGAGAGATGCGATGACAACGCGTTGCTGCGTTCCGCTGCGGATGCAGCGAGAAACCTTTGACTCGTACGTGACGTGAACGCCAACTGTTTCAGAATGGTTTCTTATTTTTATTTGTTACTTGAGACGCAGCTTTTGACAAAAACGATTCGTGACAACACGAAGAAAAATGCGGACGTTGTCGCGCGGCGTGAAGCCATTTACAACTATTCGACATGGGCTTTAATCTTTTCACGAAGTTGTGCCGAACTTGTTTCTGAACTTTTTTTCTCTCTCTTTTTTTTATGCACGTTGTAGTGTCGGCCTGCGTTTTGCTTGATGCGCAAGCAGCTCGATGCATGCGGACGAGACCAGGCTTTTAAGCGAGGTAAAAAGATGCCAATTTTAATAATTTACGTCACAGACCTTAATTGAAGATGCGTATGGTTAACAGAGAACAACAACAGCTGGAAGCACCACAGAGCCCTCATTTTAATGTCATACATTAAAAAAACAACTTGGAATGTCAGACAACAATCTCATTTCTTTTCTTCGATTTCTATGCATTTGATCTGGCGACGGTAAACGAGGTTTGTAAAACACCTCTAAAACTAAACAGGAGAGTTTTTTGATTAAATACCCTCGAATATTTAAAGCGCTGTCATGTAGAAGAGAAAACACAACAGACGCGGACGACGTGTCTGTTTGCTCAACACTCACAAATACGGGATTTTCCTGTTTTTTTTGGTTTTTTATGTTGATGCCACATTCAATTACATCGAACGTGGCGTTCGACTTAGGTTTATCGCAGTGGCTAAAACGTCAATGTCGGCGGCGGCGAAAACTTACGTTGCGGGACGTCGAACGGAGCAACACGGGCGGTGCCAAGTTCATTTCACAATCTCCTTTTCATTTTCTCTTTTCTTTTTTGTCGCAGTCGAGGTAAAAATTTTTTTGCTGCAAAGAAGCTCGGGGGTAGCTTTGAAAAAGTCAACGCACTTATCTGCCAGGGTTGAGTAAATCGTCAATAATATCGCAACACCCGTCAAATGTGCTTGAAATCAATGCTATTCGAAATTAATTTTAGCTCTTGCAACGCCTGAAAAATATTGTCCAGGGAACAGTTTCCTTTAAATAAACACAGCAATTTCCACAAAAAAACAAAAACAAAAAACTTTGGTTAGTATTAACTAAAAAAACAATCTAAAAACGAGTCGCATGCATTGGCGTGGAGACGTCTACCGCTAAACAAGATACTTGACGCCTAAGATGGCCGCGTGCAGTGATGCCAGAGCTCGAAGCAATTTCGCATTGCGTCGAGCGTTTTTTGGTGGGAGAATATTTATTTTTGCCAAGACGCCATTACTCGTATTAGTAATATTGATGATACAGTAATGGCGCGGGCGAGCTGGTGTAGATTGTCCATTTTCTTTAAAAGTTGAGACGCTGTTTTCGTCAGTCCGTTCATTTTTCTTCTACATTAATTTCTTTGTACTCTCCACCAGGTCTTGGGTGGTTTCGAAAAATACTCAAATTGGCTTGCGAGGGCCATTCGAATACTTTGTGAATCGAACGAGAATGTATTGTGTTCTGGTGACCTATACTGCTGCTGTAATTAACGTGCATCAAGCATCCTCATTCAACATGCACATGAGCATTCAACTTCTTGGTTAAAGATTTAAACGAGCGCAAAGACACGGAAAAGAACGAGAAGGTAGACGAACAACAGCGCTGACTTACAAGGTAAGTTTATCTGTGCTAACATCGAGTGTAAATAATGCAACGCCAAACAGACAAAAAGAAAAAGCATAAAAAAGGACGCCACGTTAAGACACAACCACGTGGCTTACGCAGCACGTGACTGATGTCAACTGCGAAGTGATTGGGGAGCAAATAATACTCGATAAGTTATAGAAGCACGGGAGATTGGGAGATTAGGGCCAAACTGGGTCAGCGCACCATAACTATATTTGTCAGGTAAAGGATGTGGCTTTTTAGATGCCCAGGAGCAGTAGTTCTCAATCATTTATGTTTCGCGGACGCCTTGTCGATTCTAGTGGCGTTGACGGATAAGCTAGTTGGTAGTTCAGTTTCACAGGTAACAAACTAGAAGACGGAAGACAAATACGTCGCTGGCACAGTTTCGCCCTAATCCCCCAAACTCCCGTGCTTCGCCTTGCAGATTGGCGGAGATGATCGAGGACCCCGTTCGTGGTGAGGCAAAGAGAAAGGTATACACCGACACGCGGGCTTGACGTCACGGAGCTGCGGCGGCGCTGCGATCGCGCCGGAGCCGGGGGGTGTGGGCAAAAGCGCGCACGTTTCGCATGGGCGTCATAGCATTTCAGCATGCCGCGAAGCTGTGTTGCCGTTAATTGCACCGAAATGTACAAGAAAAGTAGCGGAGTGAGTTTCCACAAGTTCCCGGCAGACTCTGAAAGGCATAAAAGGTGGATAATATCCGTGGATCGAAAAGAATCGTCGCCTTGCGCGAACGACCGTTTGTGCGGCAAACACTTTCTTGAAGGAAAGTGCGGCTTCCATTTCAATCTCCGTCCCGAGGCTTGCTTATGTGCAGGGAAAGCGTTGCCTGATCAAGACCACCGGGATTTTGTTCCCATGGTGTTCGCGCACAAAGCATCGGCCAAGCGCTCGTCGGAGGCTCGCTACGCCCGTGCTACCCAGCACAAGAGGATCGGCGACAGAACGGCAGTGTTGTAGGCGTTACCGAAAAAAAGTAACGAAATACGTTACTTTGTTACTTGCAAATAAAAGGTACGCGTTACCGAGCTACGTTGCCTAAAAATAAAAGGAACCCGTTACCGCTACCGATAAAAAGTAACGCACGTTACTTCTGCGTTACATTTTTTTTTTTTTTTTTTTAAATTACGATTTAACACATTTTACGGTTTTGACGATACAGGTCATATATCAAGAAACATTATGTTCGTGCAGAAACTGAACATAATTACTTTATCTCGTTTTACGATTTCACCTAAATACTCACGAGAAAAAACGCAAAGAAAAACATGGCTTGACGCCTAAATCACGGAAAAAATTGAAGTGTAATTTCTTTAAGACTTGGGAAGTAGTAACGGGTGACGTAACTGCGTTACTTGAAATAGTGGCGTAGGTACGTTGCCCGTTACTGTGTCGAAAACGTAATGAGTAGGTTACTACGTTATTGAAAAAAGTAACGCGTTACCGGCAACGCCGTTACTTGTAACGTGTTACCGCCAAGACTGCAGAAAGGACAAAGCGTTACTGCTTGTCATGCCTTGTGGTCATGAGGGTAGGAAAAATATCATACCTTGACTTAAAGACGCTGTGTGTATTTAATTAATTAATGAATACACACACTTCCGCAGACCCACAGACTGCTGATCCCGCCGGCAGTGCGGAAACCGACTCGAAGTAATCGTAGGCCTCGAGAGACTTGTACGCCACCGTGTCGGCCGTGAACTGGCTTGGCGAAAAAACTAAATAAACGACGACATGAGCCGTCGACTTCGGTGGCAGCAACTTTACGTCGGAAGTCCAGCAGGCCTTGTTTACGGCGTACGGATCATCGAAGGCAACGCCGTCCACGCACAGTTTGTCTCGATACCGCTACCGTTCAGGCTCGGGCAGCGAGCTCAAATAGTCGGGAATAGCATACGACATACGTTGTGAGGAAATACGACGCACAAATAAAGATACAAGCGTCCCTACACCACCAACAACGAGCGCACGCCATAGAACGCAATGGCGAAAACACGGAGAGCCGGGCTGCTCTTGCCCACATAGCTACCGCGCATGCGCGGCCTTCCGGCGTGTTGGTAAACAGAGTCGCTCCGCGTGTCGGTCTATAGGTTAATTATGATAATGATTTAATAAATGGATATAACTGAGGCTCAGTGGGAAGTATACTTCTCTCATTGCCATGCACACGAGAAAACGCACCCGAAAATTAGCATGTTTCTACATTAAGATTGAAAGATGGGCTAGTTTGTACATCTGAACATCGTTGGACGGAAGCGCCGAACAAACAGGAACGATGAAGTAGACAAACACTTGGCGTACTCACAACTAAAGGTTTATTAAAAAAACATAGTATCAATACTGCCTATCTGGCTGCTCATACAGAAAGAAAAACTCTTTATCTACCAGGTGTAGTGACGGCGCACTGTCCAAAGTGTCTTCTCAATCTGAAAAAAATACAACTTTTATTGCCGGGCTTGACTGATGGGAAAGGGCTTCGCGGACCCCTAGGAGGCCCCCAAAGGGTCCGCGCACCCGCATTTGAGAACCACTGTACTGGAGCAATGCGTGACTGTTGCATAAATGGGCACTCCGGCGTTTTCTTCAGAGTTCCCGGTTTGCTTGAAAATTTGCTAAACACACCAACACACATCGCTGAAATAGTAACCCATATATTGGGCCAAAATACTTTTTGTTCGCAAATTTGTTGTATTTACAATCTTGGTCCTCACCGTGTTTTTCAAAGTGAAAGTCTCTACTGGCAACAATGAAAAGTGAAGTCAGCGGGAGGCAGGGGTTCACTCTTTGGACTGTAGAATTTGTTCCCAACTGATTCCAAGCAGCTTCGTGATATCAAACCAATGCTTCGGAAGCTCGATCCAGCACCAGCGAAGCACGGCCCAAATGCTCCGCATAGTCCATTTTTACACTGCCCGATCTACTTGCAAGTCTGGCTTCCCCTGAATGTTGGTTTTGGCATTGTTTTGACTTGCCGATTTCAAAATAACTGTTCTTAATTTCGCGATATCATATAGCATACCGAAAAGGGTAAAGGCCGCTGATTCCGAAAATATAGTTGGAGTTAGTTGGAGTAGGTCAAGAAAATCGCCAAAGTACCCCTTTTAAGAAGCACGTGGCGTCCCTTTTTTTTTTCTCTTGGTTTGTTTTGTTTGGCGTTGCATTATTTATACTCGATGTTAGCACAAATAAACTTCGGTTGTAATTCAGCGCTGTTGTTCATATACCTTATTTTTTGTTCTGCGCTGCTAAAGTATACAATCTGGGACGAAGAAGGATGATACTCACACACGAAAGGCGCCTTTCGTGTGCAAGTGTCGTCCTAAGCGCAGAACAAAAAATAATGAAAAACCAACTAGCCCAAACCCAAGCATTATTCATCTAACTTCCCGTTATTTTCCGTGTCTTTGCGTCGTTTTTTTTTTTTTTTTTTATTTTCAGCCATGAAATACCAACTAGCCCAAACGTGAACCTTAGTGAACTTCAACTTCTACTCCCATTTTGCAAGGTGATGACTGAAAATATTAGTCCGTTGGCGACTTTATACTCCTTGAAAAAACAAAAGGGTATGCTATCTAAAGAGTGTGTAAAATAACTCCCAAAACCAACGCTGCGACGACACTCCTACAGGTTCGGAGGCCTTCCGATATGTTTCCAACTTAGGGTAATATGGGGAAAAATTAGACCAAAAAATATTACATTTCAATGTTTTTGTTTTTGCTTTAGTATTTAAAAAACACATCATGGGGATATTTTTAGATGACTTCACTCTATCCTCAGTAAATATCACTTAACTGGAACAAGCGAAACTTTAAACAAAACTACAATATCTGAAAGTCATATAATGTCTCATTTTGCCCCACCCTGTGGGGCAAAAAGAGAGAACGTATTGGGGTACAATGAGACACGTACACTTACAAAACCCGATATGCGTTCAGTTTTTGCTATAAAACACTTGAAACGCACTGTGTGAGCTGCAACGCACTCTTCACGAGCCCACTTCTTGCATTCTATGCACTCGATCCATCCGGAATGCGGGAATGCTTGGCTCCAAAGTTCTCCGCGTACCATGAACTGCGCAATCTCTTGCGGTGTGCATCGCACGGTCTGCAGAACGCTCGGACACTGCGCGCATCTTCGAGGGATTACTAATTATCGTTTTCCTCGGTTTCACGTTTTTTGTGCGTTTTTTTTTTTTTTCAACACCTTTTTTGTATTGTGGGGAGATGACGTTAAAGCAGTGCTGCTCTCCGACCTGCTTGTTCTTTTTTTCTGTTCTACGTTAGGTACAAAAGAAACGTTCTTCAAACTTGAAACATCGGAAAGAACGCAACTTCTGTAGCGCAGCCCTTTGTTTGTAGAGACGCTGCTCTTCGCATTCACCGAGTCGTTTGGCTCGCCTTTGAAGCGCATCCTTTGGTACCCCAAAAAGTGCGGCAGCAGTGCAAAGGGAGTGACGCTGCTGGTTGACACTTTCAGGAGCTTTGTTCATGTCACTTTCGCGCTATAAACCCCTTTTTTGTTTTTTTGTTTGCTTTTACGTTTGGATCATTCTAGACAAAGAGAGAACAAGAATATGGCTCAGGAGCAACTAGGAGATTGGTGCGTTATTAACAGGCGCGTCATCAAATGAAAGATTGTCGCGTTTTTGCCCGCGCGTATCCTGTTACGTAAATGATATTTAGTTAAAAAACGCAACCTCAGATTGCACAAACTTGGTCCACATGGAGTAAATAAAGCATACCAATAGAATTAAAGCTAACCTTGGCGGAAGAGTGGGTGCCTACCGGTGTGCAGGTCTCGAATCGAAACCTCGCGCTGAATGTTGCGCCTTTTTGGCGGGGGTAAACACGTCAACCACAACTCCGCATTTATTTTCTCTGGAACACTTTTGCCGATAGCTAGCAAAAAGCGCCGAAAAAATACAGGGACACAGACGAAGGGAAACAGGACAAGGCGCTCTCAACTGAAGTTTATTGAAAATTCACACGTTATTTAGCCACAAAAACCCTGTTTACCCTATCTACTCAACCCGCGTTTCAAAAATTCAAACTCATCTGTAGTTAAGGATATTGACGTGTCACTTATACATTTCTTCTCCCTGGTCCTAATTTCAAATGCCTCATGTAAATCTCGCGACACTTCATCTTTGTATCTAGCCAAAATCTTAGTGTCATTGAAGGCCGGGGTGCCCGAGCATCTATTACAATGAATTGCAAGGTGCCCCGAAAGCGCCGTTCTTGTAGAGGCAGCGTGCTCGCGGGTGCGATCATTAACGCACCTGCCCGTCTGGCCCACGTTATGTCATCCCACACGTCATAGGGATTTCATAGACGACGCCAGTGGCGCATTCGACGTACTTATTTCGATGTTTAGTAGTGCACGGATCTGAGGAAGGCTGCGGAATTTATCTGGCGACAAAGTCGCGCCATCTTATTGGGCGCTGAAAAAACTACCGGTACATTGTAGCGCTGGGCTACTGTTTTTTAGATTGTGCGCGACATTGTGCATATATGGAATGACAACAGGCCTCGAAGTCGGTCTATCGCTGTTTGATTTCTGATTACCTCTAATATTTTAATTAAGCTTTCTGCCACTTCAACCAAAGATCTCAGCGGAAACCAAGCCCACTGCAGGCGTTCTATCTGACCCTCAAAGCTGCCTTGCGCACTGTGCGAACATGACTTTCTGAGGGAAGCCCCCAGGCACGAACTGGCTATGCCCCTTTTCACAACCTTCGAGTGGGCGGAATCAAAAGGAAGGATACCCTTCTTTGTTCGATGCACATACTTCCAACAAACATGGTCCCCCAAAAACGATAGCTCGAGGTCCAAGAATTGCAGTTTGCTTTCTTTTGGTAATTCATGCGTGAATGTCAACCCGGAGCAACACAATTTAAAAACGTCTAGCAACCCTTCGTCTGTGTCCCTGTATTTTTTCGGCGCTTTTTGCTTGCAATAACCCAACTGGCCCAAATCTCCACTTTACTGCCAATAGCTCTCACTTTTTGCACATGCATAGTGTACAGGTCAGGGTAACTCTCGGTGAAGTTTGAACGTACTCCGATGGCTTGTCTAGGAGATAGATGGCGCGAAACACAAACTGCCGCATATTGCCTCGCGTCTCATTATACCCCACCTTACCCTATAAACATCTGCACTCGAGAAATGGCGGATTTAAAGAAATGAAAGACGTTTACAATTCTCGGTAATGCGAAATAAGAGCGTAGCCCTTGAGGAAGAGGAGGGGAAGGTACGGAGGATGTGGAATGCCTCTCCTCCCCCTTCCGACCCTCCCCTCCGTCTCGTTTTCCATTTAGCGGGAAATTTTTGCTAAATTTCCCGCTAAATTTAGCAAACATTTCTCCACTAAATTCAGCTAAAAATTTCCCCCCTAATTTTAGCGCGGTATAGCGGGAAATTTGGCGAAAGCTTCCCCTCTAAATTTAGGGGGTTAAGTTTCCCCGCTAAATTTAGCGGGGAAACTGAGACGTCCCATAATGCAACGCGCGCGGTTACGGCGACGCCGACGGCGGTGGCGCTCAACCCGGAAACGGGCGCCTAAAAGCTACGCTCTAAATGAAGAGGGGGCAGGGGGAAGGGGAAAGGGGGACGACCGCCCGCCTCCCCCCTCCCTTTTCCTCCAGATCTCAAGGTCAAACTTTTTTCATTGAAAAATAGCATATATTTGTTTTTTGTTTTCTTTATGAAAATATGCCTCGTTTTTGGTGTAACGGCAATCACCGTCGTCTCTGACGTCACATCCATCCGTGATGTTAAATTGTTCGTGGGGTGACATTTCGTTGCTGAACACGCCCCTTCCCCAAGCCTGACCCAGAAAACCGCTCCTGCGCTCAAAGCCTTACAATTTACCTCTACCTCCTACTTTACCTCTAATGATCAGTAGGCAGCAGCTGTGCGTCGTGGTCTCCTCGTTTATTGCAACCCGTATTACAGGTTCTGCATTTACTCTACCGGAGTACTACTTTCCGTAGCAATTAAGTCAGAAGCACACCCGTGCGCTGCGCGCCTTGAGCGCAGACCAAAGCTCTCCAAGCACTCTCCTATTTTCTGAGATGCTACAGAAGCGTGCACCCGAATAGATGCCCCGTTTACAAAGTGCAGAAGTCAACGATCTCGAAGTGACACACTATCAACGTTGGTGGCGTGGCCAAGCGGTCTAAGGCCAGTCTCTTCGGGGGTGTGGATTCGAATCCCACCGCTGCCATATGTTTTGCTTTTGAGCTCGCTACGAAAGTGCTTTCACCGCAGCACCGTACTTTTATACCCTCCTTGTTGGTAGCGTGGCCGAGCGGTCTAAGGCGCTGGTTTAAGGCACCAGTCTCTTCGGGGGCGTGGGTTCGAATCCCACCGCTGCCATATCTTTTGCCTTTGAGCTCGTTACGAAAGTACTTTCACCGCAGCACCGTACTTTTATACCCTCCTCGTTGGTAGCGTGGCCGAGAGGTCTAAGGCGCTGGTTTAAGGCACCAGTCTCTTCAGGGGCGTGGGTTCGAATCCCACCGCTGCCATATCTTTTGCCTTTGAGCTCGTTACGAAAGTACTTTCACCGCAGCACCATACTTTTATACCCTCCTCGTTGGTAGCGTGGCCGAGCGGTCTAAGGCGCTGGTTTAAGGCACCAGTCTCTTCGGGGGCGTGGGTTCGAATCCCACCGCTGCCATGTCTTTTGCCTTTGAGCTCGTTACGAAAGTACTTTCACCGCGGCACCGTACCTTCATACCACCCTCGTCTGTAGCGTGGCCGAGCGGTCTAAGGCGCTGGTTTAAGGCACCAGTCTCTTCGGGGGCGTGGGTTCGAATCCCACCGCTGCCATATATTTGCCTTTGAATTCGTTACGAAAGTACTTTCACCGCAGCGCCGTACTTTTATACCCTCCTCGTTGGTAGCGTGGCCGAGGATTCTGCTTCTGGCACTCGCCGAGAACGGTCGCAGGATGGCTGGCTCCAATGGAGCTACGACAACGGCCCCAGCTGGCCGCGGTACTTCTACTTTTGCTGCGTCAACGTCTGCCGAAAACTACAAGGTGGTGCTGCCTCCCATCCCAATGGGGGCAACGATTTTACATTCAGTTCTTTTGCACTGCGATTTGAGAGGCCGCCCCTATCGTATTGAAGATTTCCGGCAAGAACTGAAGCGGTGCGCCGTCCTGTCCGAGATTGTGGCGCTCGGTGCTTTCCAGATGAATCACGTCTGGTTAGCCACGCTGCGAACGCCGGAAGCCAAGAAGCGGCTCATCGACTGCAAAGAGTTGAAGGTGAAGGACCTGAGGTGTGTTGTCATCGACCCCAGCAGCACGGAAGTTCGTCTACGCCTCCATTGGGTCCCGTATCATGTGACCGACGACGCGTTGAGCAAGTTTTTGGAACCCTACGGCAAGGTTATAGAAGTCGCACGTGAGAAGTGGCGCGTCGAGGGATTCGAGGGCATCAAGTCGACTACCCGGGTGGCGCGCATGACGCTGAAAAGCGGCGTCACTCCCGGCAGAATGCCTCATCAGCTGCGGCTTCAGGGGGCCAACGTCCTTATCGTGATTCCAGGGAGGGCGCCGGTCTGCCTGCGCTGTAAGCGCGCCGGGCACATCGGGCGCGACTGCCGCGTGCCTAAGTGCTCGGTGTGCTCACGTTTCGGCCACGAGAAGGAGGAGTGCGTAAAGACCTACGCCCGGGTAACTGGTGGAGCGGCGGCGGAAGACCTTTCGCCCCTAACCATGGATATCGACGAGGCTGAGCGTTCCGCTCAGGGACAGCAATACGAAGCTCCACCGTCTGGTGAGCCCTGAAGTCATCCAGTTGGAGCGGACGGCTCGACCGAAGTCTCGCCTGGAGAGGACAAGAAGGAGGTGACTGGTGGCATTCCTGAACCAGGCAGCGCGGCACACCCTCCCACGGCGACGCCAATGGAGAAGACCGTAGGCCCGCGCGAGGCCTCCCCCCCCGACTTTCGAGAAGGCGCCTTCCGAAGGTCACGACACTATGGACGAAGTCACCGAGTCCATCAAGCGTGGTCTCGACGAGAACCCTCCATCGACGCCGGGCATGGCACCCAGGCCTAAACCTTGGATGGAGAGGACAAAGAAGGGGCGTTTCCAGCCCACGCCCACCTTAACCACAGATGACCGGAGGCGACTCAACAGCAAGTAAGGCGGCTGACGCCTGGTTACAAAGACTGACGTCCGAATGCCAAGGCAAGTGCTACAGCAAAACACATGATTTGTACGTTCCAACCAGCAATAACGGTCGCATCGCTAAATGTTCGAGGTTTGAGCGCCAGGAAAAAACAATACCAATTGCAGCGTTTGCTGCTTAAAGAGAAACCCGATTTCTTAGCGGTGCAAGTGACTAAAATGGCTGAGGAGGAACAGGTTGCTAGTGCGCTTAGACCTTTTCTGCAGTCGTACGAAGTTTGTGTCACCCACGCGGTTGGTTTTTCTGCCGGATGTATTCTTTTTCTTAAAAAGTCCCTGCCCTTGTCGGAGTTAGCTGTAACCACCGACACGGAAGGGCGGTTCATCATGTGCGATTTTTCCTTGGCGTCTTTTCAGTGGCGAATTGTTTGTGTGTATGCGCCTAGTACGGTTAAAGACCGTGTTTCCTTTTTTATTGGCTTACGCCGTTTTCTAGAATGTGATAAAACGATTGTGTTGTTGGGCGATTTCAACTGCGTTGTAAGGGCAGCAGACAGAACGCCCCTGAGGCGGAGCAGTGACAAGAGTGTGCAAGTTTTAAGCGAACTGGTTGAAGACTTTGACTTGGTTGACGCCGGAATGGTGACGAATGAAACGAGCGAGATTCGTTTCACCCATTTCCAAGCGTCGTCTCATGCGCGCCTAGATAGAGTATACGTATCGGCCTCCGCGGCAGCAATGTTAAGAAAGTATCGCGTCACCCCAGTGTTTTTTTCGGATCATTGCATGATTTCGACAACGATCGGCGAAAAAGCGCCGGCGAAGGCCAAGTTTAACTGGAAGCTGTGGAAGCTTAACACAAAACTGCTTGATGATGAAAGTTTTCTTGCAGCGGTAGATAACGTCTTCAAAACGTTTTTTTAAAACCGCAAGGGCGATATATTCGAGACATGGGAGCTCATCAAACAGGAAGTGAAGATGCTTGCTATCGAAAGGTCGTCGATTTTAGCGTACGAGGCACGTTGCGACGAACGTGGCTTAATCGAAGATTTGCAACCTCTGTCAAGAGCTGAGTGTGAGCGACCCGACACAGCTCTTAAAGATTTGGAAACAGTTAAGCAACGCCTGGCGCATTTTCATCAAGAGCGTTACCGCGGAGCCATTGTTCGGGCTCGATCAGAGAAGTACTTGATGGGAGAGCAGCCTACTAAACGGTCTTTGGCGGATAAGGAAAGGTTCGCGCTTCGCAACGAAATTGGCGAAATCGAGTATAATGGAGTGATTAACACGAGCCCAAGTATTGAGCAGGCGTTTGTCGCACACTATAGGCAAGTTTTTGAAACCCAAGTTAAAGGAAGGCAGGACCCTATGTGTGGAAAAATTCTAGAGTCCCTGCCGCAACTAACGGAAGAGGAGAAGGAAAATCTCACAGAGCCGATCACTCTTTAAGAGGTCGAGAGAGCAATAGACGATTTGCCGAGCTCGAAAACGCCAGGACCGGACGGGCTATGCGCCGAATTTTATAAGAAATATAAGAGCGTAATCACCCCGCTTTTTGTAGAAGTCATTTGTAAAGCACACGAAAGGAAAGTACTGCCGCCGTCTTTTTCACGTACATACACTGTGTTAATTCCCAAAAGCGATGACGTTGCGAAACTACGTCAAGTCACTGGTTTCCGCCCGATGACTCTGTGTAATGTAGATTACAAGATTTTTGCTAAAATCCTAGCGAGGAGGTTCCAGAGTGTTGCCTGCCAGCTCATTGGAGATCATCAGACCTGTGGAATACAGGGTAGATCTAATTTGACGAATGTGCACGTTGCCCGAACTGTTTTGGAGGCATGTGACGATGGCATGGGCCAAGTTGCCATGCTTCAACTGGACCTAGATAAGGCTTTCGATCGAGTTAAGCACGATGTCCTTTTTGATGTTTTAAAGCACGTGAATGTGGGCGAGCGTATTTTGGATGGGGTTAAAATGGCGTACCAAGCGTGTACCACTAGGCTCATTGTGAACAGAGAGTTGACTGAACCGATACGTGTGCGAACATCCGTAAGACAAGGATGTCCCTTGTCGCCGTTATTGTTTAACCTCTATTTGGAACTTTTTTGTTTAAGTGTTCAGAACAGCAAGCAATGTCGCGGATTTCAGCTGGAAAATGAGGAGATAAAAGTCATGAGCTATGCAGATGCTGTCGCGGTGTTATGTAGCGATAAACCAAGTATCGGCGCGGCTGTGACGTTGGCAAGAAACTTCTGTGACGCTACAGGGGCAGCCATAAATTTGAGCAAGTGCCGTGGGTTTTGGCACGGAGAATGAGCCACAACCCCTTCGGTGTTTGAAGGGGTATGTTGGGACTGTGTGCCGTGCACTTACCTCGGTGTGCCCCTAAAATGTTATAGGCAAAGCAAATCCTATTGGTCGGGAGTCGCCGCCGACCTGGACAGGCGCGCTTCCCATTGGAAGCAGCGTGAGCTGTCTATATTTGCCAGAGCGATAGTATGTAATATTTTTCTAATTGAAAAATTATGGTACGTGATGCAGGCCATTCATTGTGCTCGCTTGAATGTGCAGAAATTTCACCGTGTTTTTGCCACGTTTATTTGGAATTCAAACTGGGAGCCGATGAGGAGAGAATCTTTTGCATCGGGTTCGTCACGGTGGTCTTGGTCTCTCGCATTTGTTTTGCAAACAGCTTGTGTCCCTGTTTCTTTTTTCTACGAGAGCAAGAGCATCCTCTCATACGTACGTTTATACAAACCAAATTGTCTCCTCATTTGCCATCTTTTCTTGTTTCGTCCCATGGCGGCGAACTTAAGAGATTAGTGGGATTCCAAAGGGAGGTGGTAGACGCGGTGTTATTTTTGTCTGCCCGTTTTTCTTTTGAGTATTTGTCCGCTGTTAGCAAGAAAACGCTTACACGCGATTTATTGATAAGTTTCTTTCCAGACCCTTTGTATAGAACTGTCGTTTGTAGAGGGGGCCAATATGTGCTCAAGCGAGTGAAGAATATGTGCGTTCCCCCTTCCGTTAAAACGTTCTTTTTTAATATGCATTCCAATACACTGCCCGTTAAAGTGTGGCTTGAAGGTAAGGGTATTGATGTTCCGTGGTCGGTAGAGTGTATTCTGTGTAAGAAACCTGAGACCATCGAACACGTTTTCAGTTTTTGCTGGGATGCGGTATTTTTTTTTTTTTTTGGGGGGGGGGGGGGATGTGCTACAGCGCATGTTGAAGAAACAACTGTGCATTAGCCAATCAGTCATACGTTTCTTGAATGTGAGTAACGATGATGGCATACCTTTTGACATAATTATGTTGTTGGGTTTGTGCAGTATTTGGAGGTCGCGCATGGCGGTCCGTCATGCCGACCCCACTGTGAAAGAAGTGCATCAGTTATTTTTTCAGCCTTGTTAAGCAAGTGGAAAGTGTTTTTTTGAAACCGTAAAACGAAACCCGAGTGGCTGGACATTTGTAAACCGCTCCTCAAAATGCGAAGATTTTAATGTACCCTGCAATAAGTCTTGCAGAGCAATTTTTTAAAGTGACATGACTGTTTTCGAAATCCTCCTGCAATAACGAAATAAAGAAAACGTAGCGTGGCCGAGCGGTTTAGGGCGCTGGTCATTCTACTTCCGGTGCTCGTTGGGAGCGGACGGTGGAATCATGAGCTCCGTCGGAGCGTTTCCGACGGCCGTTTTCGGCCGCGGGTTTTCTGCTTATGACGTTCCCCAAGACTACAAGGTTCTTCTGCCACCCCTGACTTCAGGTACCGCTTCTTTGAACTCTGTTTTTCTTCACTGTGACGTGTCTGAGCGGCCATATCGACTCGGCAATTTTCGTAACGAGATAGCGCGGCTTGCCGTGCTCAAGGACATTGCAGCGTTCGGCGCCTTTCGCATGAATCATGTGTGGATGCTTACGCTTCACTCTTCAGCTGCAAAACAGAAGCTCGTGAAGGAAAGACAGCTTCAAATTAAGGGGAAACTTTGCCTCGTCATCGATCCGGACACCAGCGACGTGAGCCTCAAACTTCACTGGGTGCCGTTTTACGTGCCTGATGAATTCGTCCGGAGGGCTCTAGAACCGTACGGGAAAGTGCTAGAAGTTGCGCGAGACAAAGTACGCTCAGGTTTTTTTGCGGGGATAGAGACGAAGACAAGGCTCGTTCGCATGACGTTGAAAGATGGCGTGACCAAGGAGAGCCTCCCGCATCAGTTGAAAATGCCCGGAGCGAACGCGCTGGTTCTGGTGCCGGGTCGAGCGCCATTGTGCCTCAGATGCAAGAAGACTGGGCACATTCGCAAGGATTGCCGAGCTCCACGCTGCCTGAAGTGTAATCGCTACGGCACGAAGCCTCCGACTGTGTGCGCACGTATGCGTCAGTCACTAACGCGGAGGTACCGGAAGAAGTTAGCGACCACATCATGGAAGCTGATGAAGCAGAGGCAACCTATGGCACCGACACTGCTAGTACTTCAGCTGACCCTCTGCCACTGACAGCGACTGACATGGCAGAGCAATCACCAGTAGAAGCAGCCCAGGGAAGGCACGACGGCACAAACACCAAGGGCCCAGTCTCAGGAGCGCTCACACCTGGCACCCCCAGCAGCAAGGAACAGTCCTCAGGAAATTTGGTGTTAAACGTGGAAACTACTGCGCCAGAAAGCACCGCAACCTCAGTGCAAGTTGACACTGCCAGCGCTGCGGAACCATCACAAGCAGAAGCAAGGGACGGCCTCCCCGGACCAGAGCTCTGCGACTGGTCTGCCTGCAGTCAAATCCCCGACAAAACATCACGCTGTGAGTTGAAGTGGAAAGACACCGCTTTGCGAAAGAGCAGGTTCGACCCAAAGCCCAGAAACACCCCGGACGACCGCACGCGAGGTCACTCGAAAGCAGTATACCTTTCTCCTTTATTATTTCACCTCGCCGTAGATTAAAATGCGAGGGCCGCTCAAAGTAGCCACATTCAATTGTGTCAGCTTGATAGCACGGAGACGCAAACAGTGGCTGCTAAACCTACTATTGAAAGAAAGGGTTGACATAGCGTTTTTACAAGAGACTAAGCTATCAGGCGAAAAGCACATTGAAGATATGCTCTCTTTTTTCGAGCGGCACTTTCTTTTTGTTTATTCGAAAGCCATCGGATACAGTGCTGGCACAGCGTTCCTTCTTCGAAAAGATAAGGGTTTAAAATTGCTCCGGAATGGGAAACCGACCAAAGCGGCCGTATTTGCTCCATCGATATTATACATGACGATGTGCTTGTAAAACTAGTGGCAGTGCACGCGCCAAATGAAGCTGCGGACCGCAAGGAATTTTTCAAGAACTTGCGGCAATATTTAGATACGCCATGCCCCACCATTCTGGCAGGCGACTTTAACTGTGTGCTGAATGGTAAAGACTTCAAATGGACTTCTGCCGGACTCCAGCCGCGTGGAGCTGCGCAAGCTGTTGCGTGATTACGACTTGCACGACGGAACAGAGTCCATTTCGGCAGATGTGCCGGGCTTCACACATTGGCAGGCGAGCTCGCACGCAAGGATCGACCGGGTCTACGTGTCCAGCGAATTAGAAGCCTCATTGAATGGTTACGAAGCGCTGCCCGTTGCCTTCTCCGACCACGCGCTCGTAATCGTGCGTCTGGGAAAACACAACAAATCAAGGCGGACAAGGACCGACTGGAAAAACTGGAAAATGAACCAGAGCTTGACAGAGGATGAGGAGCTGAATAATAAAATTAAGGATCTCATTACGCAAGCAGCTGCATTACGACCTGTGGACGCTGCTAGTTGGGAACAGATCAAAATAAGCCTAAAATGGAGATTATACAACACAGCCAAATGAAGACGCGTGAACGAAAAAACGATCGACGCTCACTTACAAAATGCCTTAAGCGTTTAATTGAAGAAGAAAACGGGTCCCCTGGGCTCTTTACGGAAGACATCCGCAACTGCAAAGAGCGCCTGCTGGCCATCATGGAAAAGGACTATGAGGGAGCAATGATTCGGTCGAGGGTTCTCGCCGTGGAGAAAGATGAAGCGCCTGGAAAGATTTTTAAAACGAAATAACGGCAGCGTGCTCAATGTAATAAGATCTCGCAGCTTCAAGTAGGCCCGGAGACTGTCTCGGAGCAGGACGCCATACAACAAGCGCTTCACATGGCTTTTGAAAAGCTGCTGGGAGTAGACAGTTTTCAAGATGGTGAACTTTTACAAAGCTTCTTGGAACAGATGCTTTCCATCCCGGCGGACGTTCGGGAAGCCATAAATGAGGACATCACCGAAGCAGAGATTGCCAGCACGATAAAAGAGCCGTCTCCTCGGAAATCTCCTGGCGTGGACGGCCTTGGAGCGGCGTTCTACAAAAAGTTTGCAGATCTATTGGTCCCTCTTCTCTGTAGGGTTTTCTCCGATATCCTTGCACGAGGTCTTCTCCCTCCATCCATGCGGCAGGCGATGGTAGTCCTCATTCCCAAGAAGCGCTCTCCTCACAGCTGTCCGAGCGTTGAAGACTTCCGGCCAATAAGAATCCTCACGACGGACTATAAAATTCTAGCAAAGATCTTAGCAAAGAGGCTTGACCGGGGCATTCGCTGCGTGGTTGGGGATCATCAAGCTTATGGCATTCGTGGCAGAAGCATCCAGGACAACCTGCACATGATGAGGGTCATGTGCGAAGACGCATTAGTGGAGGGCAGCCCCCTGGCCGCGCTCCAAGTGGATCTCAGCAAGGCCTTTGATCGTGTTTCTCACAGGTTCCTCTTCCGGCTGCTGGACCATTGTGGCATAGGTGAGACGCTCGGCAGATACGTCAGGATCTGTTACAAGAATATATCGACCAACATCAAGGTCAATGGAGGCCTCACCAAACCTATCCCCGTCAACTCATCGGTTCGTCAGGGCTGCCCTATGTCGCCGGTGTTGTTCTCACTCTATCTTGAACCCTTGTGCCGGCGCATCATCAACGACAGTGCCATTAGAGGATTCAACTGGGCGCCAAGCCTGCTAAAGGTACTTGCATACGCAGACGACGTAACTCTGTTGTGCTCCTCACGCAGTGAGGTTGAACTAGCGCTGAAGCACGTTTCGGACTTCTGCAGTGTGTCGGGTGATCGACTGAACGAAAAGAAATCGACCGGTGCGTGGTTGGGAGCCTGGGACGCTCGCCCTGAGAGCTTCCTGGGCATCTCATGGAGTTGCGCAGTGACAAACTATTTAGGCATAAGCTTGGCCCCCGAGTGCCTCAGGACTGGGGACTCAGGTATCCATATGAAAAGTTTGCATGCTAAAGCACAGGACTGGTATGGGAGATATTTGTCTTTTTTTAATCGTAGTAGGGTCTGCAATTCGGTATTTTTTTCTACCGTGTGGTACGCGGCACAAGCAACGCCTTGTAAGATCATTGATGTTCAGAAAGTGAACCGGTTCTGCGCTGTGTACATACGGGACTCGTAAATTCGAGCGCATGCGGCGCAGCAATTTGTTCCTTTGCCGGGAGAAAGGTGGTCTCGGTCTTGTGAATGTTGAACTGAAGCTCTAAGTGCAGAGATTTTGTTTTGTTTCGCAGTCAACGTAACGAGCATTTGCAGAAAGCAATTCAAAAGCATGGCGGAAAATGCACAGCTCAGTGGATGCCGGTACCTAATGAATGGTCCGAAGGAGTTTGCACGCTCAGATTCTACAACGAAATTGAGCGAGCATTGAAAACCTTTCACGCGATGTTTTTGGACGAATACCTTGCAAAGGTGAAGCGTCGCAGATTGTACTGGGTTGCCCTGGAGCTGCTAACCCCCGTGCCCATGTACCGCGCGAACCTTCGCGACACATCGTCCAGTGTTTTTAAAAGGCTTTCGTTCTACCCCGTTCAGACCGGCACAAAGGACTTTTTCTTTAAGTTTCATACTGAGGTTTTACCTGTCAAAACCTGGCTGGACAAGAAGGGCTTCCTTGTGCCATGGTCAAAGAATTGTGCGCTATGCCCCTACGAGGAAGACCTGAGACATGTGTTCTTTGATTTCACGAATGCTCAATTGTTCTGGGCCCATCTAAGACAAACGCTTCAGGTCCAGCTCTACCCAGAATGGGAAAGCTGTAAATTTTTGGAGTTTGGTAACGGCACAAACAGAAGCTGTCTCGAGACGCTAGCCTTCCTTGGTCTCCATGCTATCTGGCGCTCAAGGACAGATCACCTCCTGGTGGCAGTAGGTGGGAAACATGCTTGGCGCCATTTTGTTGATGGCTTCCAGTATGTTTCTTCAGTCCTCAGTGCGAGAGAGTGGGCAGGATATGACGACTGGAAGGCGTTCCAAAAGCGTTTGTCTTGGCCGAGTTTCTGAGACTTTTTATGGTGCCCACCGGGGTCGCTTCTGTATGTGGATCGATGTAACCGGTTCGCGGTCCCGACACTCTCCGAGGACAGATTGAATGTCAAGTGTGCTCTGCCTCCGCCACATGAGTCGGGGCTTTTAACATGTACATAGCATCACAAAGTTTTAAATAAAGGTTAAAAAAAGCGGTTTAGGGCGCTGGTTTAAGGAACCAGTCTCTTCGGGGGTGTGGGTTCAAATCCCACCGCTGTCATATGTTTTGCCCTTGAGCTCGTTACGAATGTACTTTCACCGCAGCACCGTACTTTTTTACCATCCTCGATGGCAGTCTTGGGTAAGTTACTTTTAAAAGTATTTAGTTACAGTTACAGCTACTTTCCTAACAATGTATTTAGGTTACAGTTACAGCTACTTAAAATAAGAGTAACACGTTACAGTTACAGTTACATCGGCAGAGTAACTTAGTTACTTTCGAGATACTTATATGTGTATGCAACTATGAAGACATGGATGACAGAACAAAAAATGAGCAAAATTTATATTTCTTTGGGAATTTATGAAAACTCTAAACATTTCGAGAAATATTTAATAACGCAATGTTATTATTTACCCCATGTTGTATCGAAGCAGCAATTGCTTTTCGTCAACATCGACATTAGGACACAGTCGCGAGAAGTCATCATCGCATGTTGGCTCCCGTGTAACTTCCTCAGAAGGGCGCAGTGCGCTACATTCCTCTTCAAGGAAGCAGCAGACGTTTTCTGCACTTCATCCACCCATGAAATTTTAAATTTCGGATGCACCGCTGCTGCCAGAAGGAGCTCGTTGGACCTGAGGTCTTCAAAAAATCTACGAATGAAATAAAAACATTTACTCACATGTGTAACGTTAAAACAAACGTTTCACGAGCGGGTCGCAGCTGTTACGCCCACGGTAGTCTCTATATAATGCGTGCCTCAATAAAAAGTTTAAGAATATTGTGGACAAGGCTCTTGAGGTCTAATATGTAAGAAATAATTTCAACCGTTTTGCTTATAATGTAATGAAAATGTGTGCATTAGTTGTCTTGATAATCGTGAATGAGCCTGCCTGGCAGACGTAAGTTTCTACTGAAAAGGCGCTAACAAAGAGGTCGCACATTTTCCAAAGAATAAGAAACTGACCTCTTCAGTACTGCGATATTCACTGTGTCTACAAGCGAGATGCAAAACTTGATCGTAGGCAGTGAATATAACTGCAGCATCAGCGCCACCAATGTCGGCACCAAAGCGCCCAGGAACATTTACGGTTCTTCTTGTGGGATGTCGAGCGCCTTGGCAACCCCTTTAATTGTCTAAGGAACGAAAAAAAAACACATTAAAAATAGTGCAAAAGCGTGAGAGAGCTTTTGGGCATACATGGCAATACTCCTCGATGAACTTTTGATCATCCTTTTGTAGACGCGGCAGTGCGAGGGCGACGCAGACAGCCTCCATCTTGTCCTTCTGGGCCTCGTCAACAAACTTCATTGCATCATAGGGTGAATTCCAGCAAGTAGTGTTAGGAACCGGGAAGTATCTCCCTAGTTTCTTTTCTATGACTTCCGCCGCTCGGGTGCACTGACCCTGCTTATCCCAAATAAGTTTCAGTTTTCCAAACACGGCCGTTGCCATCTGACGGTACGTGCGGATCGTGCATCCTTTGTCTACGTCCACAGTCGCCACTAAGTTCAAAGTATGCACGGCACATCTCCTGTGCTTGGGCAGGTGCAGCACTTCGCCTGGGGAGTTATTCATGACAGGGCGAATATTAAAAAGGCTTGTGAGGTCTTCAGGAGTCGGGGTGCCTGCTTCTCATCCTCGTGTGCCTTCTCTGCAAAGTGGCTAATTAAAAGAAAAATGAAACTATTCAAAATAGCAACATCGAAAATATACCATAGTCAATTAATAAGAAACCTAGACACTCGAAGGTTCTTTGACGTAACTTACGATTTCGCTGCTTACAAAATCAAGGGCACACCCAACGCTATATTTCTGCCGCGTTTTGATGATAATTTACAGGGGAAATGTGGTCTGGCGAAATTAATGTAATTTAGCCCGAGCCAAGAACCACACTGATCTCCAGCTCCACCTTTCCGAGAATTTTAAAGGGGCGAGAGAAATAATCTTGGATAGTCTGAATGTCAAGGATTTTACACTAGCGTAGTTACACAAGTCTGACTTAAAGCCACTGGGCCAGCAAACGAAACATTCTATATTTCTTGCTTTATTTTTGCTTTTGCTCTCAAAGGCATAAGTCTCATCTTATATACAGGCCGAAAAGGGTCCATTTTTATGAAAAGTAACTAACTTTGCCGTTACTTTTAGTTACCTTTAAAAAAAAGTAATTAAGTTATCGTTACAGATACTTTTTGAAAAATTAACGAGTTACAGTTACAAGATACCAAAATAAGTAACGAAATAGAATATCTCGATACTAGTAACGCGATACTGCCCAAGAGTGCTCGACGGTAGCGTGGCCGAGTGGTCTAAGGCGCTGGTTTTAGGCACCAGTCTCTTCGGGGGCGTGGGTTCGAATCCCACCGCTGCCACATGTTTTGCAATTAAGCTCGTTACGACAGTACTTTCACCACAGCACCGTACAGTCACCGGCCATATGATCTCCCCCGGCCGAACGCCGACAGGAGCAGCGAAAATCCCGCACGTGGCGCGTCGAGCGTTGCCGCGTTTTGGGAGCCGGGCTATTGGGACCAAACCATTCCGTTATCAAAGGGGTGGACGCATATCTTTTATCGAGATTCCAGCTTTTAGAAGTGTGAATCACAAAAGCGTGGCCCATTAGAATTGCCGCCCTCGGGGGTATGCCTCAAATGTTCGGATATGATGTTATAACTGCTGATAATCTGGAGCTTGCTTTAGGCGTAGATAAAGCAGCAGTGTTCGATCGATGCTTACAAATGTAAAAACCTTATGTTTAATATGATATTAGGCATGACAACAATGATCCCTCGGCACGCGAGACGTGGCCGACAAGGAAGCCACCTGCAAAGTCATCGTGTAGAGAATGTCTCGCAACACCAGCACGTGACGGTCATGATCTAATTGATACGGAAGAGGGGTGAAGCGGTAATAATTGGGCTTGGTATTAAATATTTTGGTAACCACGATGTGCATGTAAATATTAGCATGCCCACCGCATCAATTTTTTTAATTTAATTTTCTTAGAGCATGCAACTTGGCAACAACATGCAACACCTCAATTTTCTTATTAAAGCATGCACCAAAATTTTGGTTTCTTGATTTTTTTTCTTATAAACACAAAAGACCATGTCACTTCGGTCGGTTTTTACACACCTCTGTGCATCTGAATATCGTCATGCTATTTTGGCGCCATTGTCACAGATAGGTAAGGATGGCTCTGATCATCGAGATGATTCACAATTAATTTAAATAAAAGGTGCAACCCTATTGGTCGCTTCTGATTCACGTTCCGTGTGAAAACCCTGTTTTAGACGTGTGTTGGGGTACAAAAGGCGAAAGGCGTTTTTCAGGTTGCCACAAATGTTGCAGTGCTACGCTACGTGTTCCGCAGGAGACAAGACAAAATAATCGCGCTTGCTGAAATAGACTACTTCGATAAACCCCTGCATGAAACACTACGCGCGTTGCTCTCTGGGAACTAGTTGGCCTGGGAGGACAGTGGCATGTTTTCCGTTGCGATCGGCACGACGACAAGAAATCATACACGTTTTCTGGTCCCGAGAGCGTCATTTTTGGTCTCTAAACAAACCTGAATGGTCAGACCTTGAAACTCTGGATGCTTGTTGCTTTTTTGTACTCAAGCCTTTCTGTCAGCGTTACGAGGTATGTGAACGAGCCAGTGCTGGGAATTCCGACTTTGCAAAGCTCAGGGATCTTGCTTGTGTACGAGTCAATAGGCTGCAACAACCAATAAATACGCATATATCGAGCTCGCACGTTTACATTAGTGTTGCTGGTCATGGATTGTTTGTTTGTTTTGTGTGTCCATTAACGAAATATAACTTTTTGCATTTACTGTTTTCTTAATACGCCTGAACACGCGAGGTAAAACTTCGAAACAGCCATCGAAAAGCTCCAATCGAACACACTTCTTATCTCTTATCTATACTGACCCTGAGCACTGCACGAAGTGAAGTCCCCACCCGCATGCATTTTACAAATTAAAATTCGTGTATGCACATAAAGCTATCCTGCAAGCATATAGGCACATTCGCACATACAAACCGGTTTGAGCAAAAGTCGAGCACTTGTGTGAAGAATGTCGCACCGTTCGCCGGACGTGTGCCGGACGGGCGTGAGCCCCTGGGGTGCACCAAAGGAACGAAATTATTCAAAGCGCGTTTGACGGTTGATAATGGCTATAATATTCGTTATGTGTTTGCCTTCTTCCTGACTGAGTATGTCGAGATAATTTTAGACACGCCGTTCAGACACAGATCTTGGGCGCCAGTAAAAGATCGTCCAAAAAGGCTTAGCGAGGAGTAGGGGACTTTTTTAAGCCTCCGTAGCTAGCCGATCTCAGCGTTTGCAAAACCTTCTCCTATCAGCATAAAATTTCAGTGGTAGATAGATGATGACACGAGGAAGACATCATAGTAACTCTTGTGCAGTAGTGAGGTCTAATTTATTGCGTTTCCTTAAAAGTTCATCCGCCAACGCTGGGCTCAACTTCGATATTCCTGTCAGGATGCGGCTTGTTTTTGGGAAAATGAAGTAAGAGGAAGGGGAAGTTTGGCAAACAAAATACGTGTAGGGCTCAAGGTGACCAAATTCCAGTTGTAGTTCACTGGTACTAGACAGGATTATTGAAACTGAGGTCAAAGATGCCATCGTGAGGTGAGGTCACAAAGCCACGTCTTACTATGTTCGCATACGCACGCACTATATTCGGTGTTTCGGGAACCAAAAAAAGTGCCCCGGTCTTCGTTTTGTATCGCTCGAGAATCACAGCATTGTACAATCGTGAAAAATCAGAGAATCGAAAACGCAAGCAGCGCATCCGTCACGGCCTGATAGCCTGAACTGAAGCTGCTCAATCGAATCCGAAACTGAATGACCAACTAGTTCCCAGTGTGCACTGCGTCGCATTTCGCCGCAATGGGGCGCTTCGGGCTTTGAAAGAAGTCTATTGGACAACGCAGGCAAGACTTTGCTTCGAGAGTTGGTTGCGATGTGAAAACCGTCACTCGGATTGTCCGCGCTTTCCGCGAAGAAGGCCGCATTCACAATGCCCCACACGCACGTCGGCCATCATCTGCAACTCCGGGTGAGGATCAGTCGATAATTGCAGTGGTGGTTGACAGACCGGCAATTACAATTAAGGAGATACAGCAGGAGCTCGGACCTCGGGTGAGTGAAAAGAACATTAGAAGAAGACTTCGACGAGCTGGACTTCGTTCGCGCGTGGCACGCCAGAAGCCATTTTTGACATTTAGGCACAAGCAACTTCGTCTTGAGTTTTCTCGGGAGCATTCCATATGGATACTGGATGATTGGAAGATGGTCGTGTTCACCGACGAGTGCACCTTTTGCACTGTATGGGACCAGCAACGACCTGTTTGACGGCCTGACTTCAGGCGGTGAGATCTCGTTAGCATAAAATCTTCAGACTATGCCCGATCATTTCAAAGACTGAACTAAACAGAACCCATGAATTGTTGGCTATTAGTGTGAGCTGCTGAAAGGGAACAAACATTATAGCGACAATGTTCTTAACGGTTTTTAAGTGGACGTAGATAATGTATAAATCCATGAAACCATTATTTCACGTGCCTTAGTTTATATTAAAGATTGTGTCCTTGACCGATGAGTCCGATACAGGAGCAAAGCATGAAAGACACTATAGTCGGTTACAAGTTAAGAAGGTAGGAGAAGCTCCTCCCACAAGCGTGGTGCGCCGGTTTCGAATCCCTCCGCAATCGAAAGAAGAGTTAACTGGAAACGCTCCTTGTTCCGCTTCAATGGATAGATAATGGCCACAGAGTGGTGCCAACTTATCTCCGACCCCCACTTTTTTAAGAAAGCGACCTTTGTATTTATCGGAGAAGGAACCGAGCCCCTGAAAGCAGCCTTTGTATCAATCGGAGGGGGAAGCTAATTCCCGAAAGTCGTCTTTGTTTCCATCGGAAGGGGGAAGACTTAATCTCCCTCTCGTGGCTTCCACAATGCTAAGTCAAAGTCGAGAGATAAAGCAAATATGTACAGAAAGGCACGACCCTCCTCGCGCGTTGGCCGCAACGTCACGGAAACGATGGGACGCTATTGGATGCGGAGGTGGCGGAGGGATATATGATTCCCTTTGAGGGGCATTTGCCGCTACCTTCTTGACTTGTAACCTACTATAACAACGCAACGATCAAACATGCTTGAGTTGCGGTGGAGTTTAACGTGTTTTTTTATTGTTTTTAAAAACTATGGGACAATAATACTGCTGCTAATTGTTAGGTCTTTTACTTCACAGTCACGACATCGAATACACGCTGCCGGTCGAACGGAGTGGGCGCTCCTCTGTCAATGTTTGGGGTGCCATCACTTTCCAGGGACTTGGCCCCCTGGTTAAAATTGACGCAAGGTTGACTGCAGAGAAATACGGCGAAATCTTAGGTCACGCCGTGCTGCCATTTCTTTTGAATGGGCCATTTCAGGACGGACCCTTCACTTTGCAGCAGGACAACTGCCCAGTGCACACGTCGAGACATAAAAAAAAGACGCTCAAGGACCTGTGTATTCCCCAGCTTCCGTGGCCCGCCAAGTTCCCGGAGTTAAACACAATTGAAAACGTCTGGGGAATTATGAAGAGGAATCTCACGAAGCGTCAGCTGCACCACGCTTCTCAACAGGAACTGTGGGAGGCCGTCCGCGAAGAATGGGACAAGCTGAGAGAGAGCCCAGACCTGTGCTCAAATTTATATGACTCTCTTCCCAAACGCCTGCGAGACGGTCTCAGTATTCTTGGCAAAGCAACACGCTACTGAGCGCAGAACAGTAGAGTTTCCTCGATAAAACGCGTTCATAAAAAGTGCTTGAATCTTTGTTCTGCTTCGACACCAATCTTTTTTTTTCCTATCTATAACATATCCTTACAGATTAAATAAATTATTTCAAAGTCGCCTTTCATTGTCTAGTCTAGGTTGTAAGCAAGCTTTGCGTAGGATTACTCTTCGGGTAGGAAATATGTAAAATGACAAACCGGTTTTGCAAATAAAAAAAAAAAAGCATATAACACGTCAGAGATTTTATGCAGTGAAGAATTTCGATAAGTTGTCTGTGTTTATACCTACAACCGCAAGCGGGATTGTAATCGACCGCGCTTCAGATTCGCGTTCTAAAACGCGGAATGCTATTAAACTTCCTGCGTCCACCCCTTTGATTACGGAATGTTTGGTCGCAATAACCTGGCTCCCAGAACGCGGCAACGCTCGACGCGCCGCATGCGGGATTTTCGCTGCTCCGGTCGGAGTTCGGCTGGGGGATCTCATATAGCCGGCGACTGTACTTTTATACCATCCCATCCTCGTCGGTAGCATGGCCGAGTGGCATTCCACTTCCGGCTTTCGAGCGTATCGGACGTGTAATCTATGAGCTCCCCCGGAGCGGTGATAACGGCCCCCGCAGGCCGCGGTGACTCTGTTCCTTCTGGATTTGAGGATTATCGTAGGCTACTGCCTTCGCTGCCATCAGGTGAAGCGATGAAGTGTGCATTCGTACTGCACAGCGACATCGCTTGTCGTCCTTACCGTATAGATTTTCGCCAACCGCTGTACGATGCCGGAGTGGTCGGGGAAGTGGCCAGGCTTGGGGCTTTTCAGATGTCCCATGTCTGGCTGCTTGATCTTCGGACTGAGGCGGCCAAGCAGAAGCTGCTCGAGACGGGGCGGCTCACCGTCAAGGGACGCACGTGCGTCATCGTGGACATGCGTGGACCCTGTCCACCAGGAGCTAAAGATCAAGCTGCACTGGGTGTCTTTTGGCGTCACAAACGACACCATTCACCGAGCTTTCTATTTTGTTTTACGTTCTTTGGCAAAGAGAACACACAGGCAGCTTTTTGTGCCGGAGTCAGGCTGAAGACTGAGGTCTCGTTCATTATGGGTATAACGAAATAAAAGAAAGACGCCTCTGGTACGGGGCGCTCAGGTTACGCGCGAAGCGGGGGAACGGGTGTTTATCTCTCGGGCTCCGCGCGAAAAGGCGGTTCTCGGTCGCTTTGGACTTTGGAGCTCGCGACCGTCGGCGCGTCGGCGACTACCGGTGGCACAGTGCTCGTGGTCGTGCCTGGGTGGGCACCCATCTGTCTGCGGTGCGGCATGAAGGGCCACATTAGTCGGAACTGCCGGGAAGGGCACCCAGGTGCAGCGAGTGCCATGCCTATGGGCACTAGCGGGCCGACTGCGTCCGCTTGTACACCCGGGTCGCGGGACGAGGTGTGAGTGACGAGACGAATGAGTACCTCATATACGAAGAGGAGGCGGAGAGAGCGGCAGCGCCTGCGGAAACTGCGGTCGTGCAGCCAAAGAGGACGATTGGCGCGACCGGTGCCGGCCCCGCGGTGGTGAACGCCTCGTCATCGGAGCAGCCTTCCACTGCGGTTCTGGTTCTTGCACCAGTGGTTGCGCACCAGTCGGCGACCCCACCAGAGAACAACAAGGTAGGCGCGACTCCGGTTCCTGATGAGGGCTCCACCGACAAAGAAACGGACGTCGAGGCGAGAACTGCAAAGCGCCCATCGAAGATGTCACGGAGGCCTCCCAGGAAAGTGTTATATATGTAACGAAAGCTAGCGCCACCTATGTTGCGACACCATAGATCTGGTGTTGTGTTAGCCCTACTGGCAACTTGTCGCAGACCCAGCCGGACGCCATTGTAACAATAAACAACAAGTTATGTTTTAAATCCATCTCCATCCTGTTAATCCAAAAGTCTAAAAGAACCCACGCATAACAGAAAGAAGGCTGCGCCAGCTGGAGCGCAAGTGGACAATGGTGGCGGGATGGAAGGGCGTAGACAACCAGCCGTGGTCTTCGTCCCCGAAGGGCCGCGAAAAGCTGTCTCAGTGAACCACCGTATCAGCGGACCGCCCTGTAGCGCGACGACCTATGTAGGTAAAAGCTGTCCGCATGGTCTGGTCCCGCTAGATAATGGTCTCTAATGAAAGACCTGTAAGGCTGGCGACCCTCAACGTACGCGGGCTCGCGGACCGTAGAAGAAAACGGCAGTTATATTGCCTTGTAGTAGAAAAAGGACCTTGACATTGTAGCCTTGCAAGAGACCAAGATAGAGTGCGTAGAACAGACCGAGCTAATGGTGGGGCCTTCCAGGGCACGCTACGGTGTTTGCGTCGGCCACGCTGTAGGAACGTCGGCTGGGTGTCTTTTTCTCATACGGCAGAGTTTGGGGGCAGCGGTTCAAGCAGTTACGACCTGTGATTCTAACCGATTGATCGTCTGGGACCTTGTTTTTCGAGTGTTGCGTGGCGTATCATTTGCGTTAATGCGCATACCAAAGCAGAAGAGAGAAAACTGTTTTTGAGTTCATTCGTTCCTATGGGTAAATAAAGGATACCAATAACACTAAAGCTAACATTAGCGGAATATAGTGGGTGCCAAGCGGGTTGCAGGTGTCGAATCGAAACCGCGCTGAATTTTGTGCCTTTTTTTTGGGGGGGGGGGGTAAACAAGTCAACCTCGACTCCGCATTTATTTTCTCTGAAACACCCTTGCCGAAAGCTCTTAATTTTTACACATGCGAAGTGAACAGGCCGCGGTACCTCTCGGTGAAGCTTGAACGTACTCCGATGGCTTGTCTAGGAGATGGACGCCACTAAACACAAACTGTCGCATATTGCCCCGCGTCTCATTTTGCCCCACCTTACCCTATAAACATGGGTACTCGTGCCATGGCGGAATTAAAAAAAAAAGTGAAAGACGTTTACAATTTTTGTAATGCAAAATTAGAGCGCAGCCCTTGAGGAGGAGGAGGGGATGGTAGGGAGGAGATGGTATGCCTCTCCTCCCCCTCCGACCCTCCCCTCCTCCTCGCCTCCCATTTAGCGAAAAAAATTTTGCTGAATTTCCCACCATAGTTAGCGAAAAATTCTCCGCTAAATTTAGCGAAAAGTTTCCCCGCTAAATTTAGCGGGGAAACTGAGACGTCCCATAAAGCAACGCGCGTTGTTACGGCGACGCCGACGGCGGTGGCGCTCAAACCGGAAACGGGCGCCTAAAAGCTGCGCTCTAAAGGAAGAGGGGGAAGGGGGACGAGGACGATCGCCCGCCTCCCCCCTCTCTTTTCTTCCAGATTTCAAGGTCAAACTATTTTTATTGAAAAATAGCATATATTTGTTTTGTCTTTTTTATGGAAATACGCCTCGTTCTCGGTGAAATGGCAATCACCGTCGTCTCTGACGTATCATCCATCCGTGACGTTAAATTGGTCCTTGGAGTGGCATCCCGTTGCGAAACACCCCTCCCCCCCCCTTCCCCAAGCCTGACCCAGAAATCCGCTCCTGCGCTCAAAGCCCTACACTTTACCTCTAATGATCAGTAGGCAGCAGCTGTACGTCATGGTCTCCTCGTTTATTGCAACCCGTATTACAGGTTCTGCATTTGCTCTACCGAAGTACAACTTTCCGTAGCAATTAAGTCAGAAGCACACTCGTACGCTGCACGCCTTGAGCGCAGACCAAAGCTCTCCAAGCACTTTCCTACCTTCTGAGATGCTACAGAAACGTGCACCCGAACAGATATCCCGTTTACAAAGCGCAGAAGTGAACGATCTCGAATACGCCCTACGTTTTGCCCTTGAGCTCATTAAGAAAGTAATTTCACCGCAGCACCGAACTTTTATGTCATCCTCATCGGTAGCGTGGCCGAGCGGTCTAAGGCGCTGGTTTAAGGCACCAGTCCTTCGGGGGCGTGGGTTCGAATCCCACCGCTGCCATATGTTTTGCCTTTGAGCGCGTTACAAAAGTACTTTCAAAGCAGCACCGCACTTTTACACCATACTCGTCGGTAGCGTGGCCGAGCGGTCTAAGGCGCTGGTTTATAGGGGCCCTGCAATGACTTTTTACTAATTTTTTAAGTTGCACCAAACCTGAGTGCAATGGACGTAGTAACTGAATGAAACTTTTCTTTTCTCGAATTTCGCTTTATTTTAGAAGTTATAGGTAAATTAAAATTACAAAAACAAGCAAAAAATAACCTCCTTCATGACGTCCATGGTTGCTTGAGTGGCCGTGAAGTAGACGAAAGGTAGTGAGCTGAGCGAGCGCTCACGGCTGCCGCACTCCGTGTCGACGGAGCGAGAGGGCGCCACTAAAGCGAATTGTGGATAGGCTGTATGTAGCGGGCAGCTAGAGCGACTCTCATTGCATTTGCTGCGCAATTAAACACTAATTCGGCATACACGTCATTGGCCACAAACGACAGCAAACACGGGGTAAAGATCAATTCAGAATGGGAGCCACTTCGCCCTGCCATACCGCGAAACGGCCAAACCGCCAGGCAAAGCTGCTCGCCGAAGGCCTTGGGAACGCTCAGAGCCAGTCGGATCCTCCAGTCCCTACGACCGCAGCGCCGCCGCGTACGTCCGGGACCTTTCCGTCTCGGCGCCTGATCCCACTACTCCTTTCTAGTATACGCCACCTTTTCCACCGCTTGGTGGCGGTATGTCGACGGGTCATTCTTGTTTCCGTACTTTATAAACTGCATTTGTTTCTGTTCTGATCTAAAATAGTGAACAAAAACTACTTTTATAAATAATTGAAACGGTTCGCGCCACTTATATTTTGTGTTTCGACTAAAAATAAGCTTTTAGCGGCTCTGACCAGTAGTAAGCCCAGGACCAAAGACGTCACATTATGCGCGCTTTCGGTACCGCAGGTGGCCCCTGTCGGTGGAGGAGGTTTCCGCGTCGTCCGGTTAAAATATGACGCACTGATATTTAGTTACTCTCTCCGTGCCCGCGGGCTTGCCCGAACCCCAAGAGACGTGGAAACCGCAAAAAAGGTAGGCGCTTAAATATGATTGCAGGGCCCCTTTAAGGCACCAGTTTCTTTGGGGGCGTGGGTTCGAATCCCACCACTGCCATATGTTTTGCCTTTGAGCGCGTTACAAAAGTACTTTCACCGCAGCACCGCACTCTTACACCATACTCGTCGGTAGCGTGGCCGAGCGGATTCTACTTCCGGCCGCCGAAGCGTACGGACGTACTATCATGAGCTCCGTTGGAGCGGTTCCAGCGGCCCAGCTTGGCCGCGGTATCAGGAGTGCTGACGCTGCATCACAGGATTACGAGCTTCTTTTGCCGACGCTGCCATCAGGACCGTCCGTTCAGAATACCGTTTTTCTACATGCCGACGTGAAAGCCAGGCCGTACCGTCTGGAACATTTTCGAGACGCCCTCGCTCTGGCGGAACTTCTCCCGGAGGTGCTTGCCCTGGGGGCATATCAGTATAACCATGTGTGGGCAGTGACCCTCAAAAGCGACGAGGGGAAAAAGAGACTGCTTGCAGCTGACGAGTTCAAGGTTAAAGACCGTCGTTGCGCCTTGGTGGACCCGTGTAATCAAGACGTCCGTCTGAAGCTCCACTGGCTGCTGCATCACGTCCAAGACGACGAGGTACGTGCGGCCCTGGCGCCCTACGGAAAGGTGACGGGGGTTACACGAGACAAGTGGCGCGTCTCAGGATGCACAGACATGGCCTCAACGACGCGCTCGGTATCCCTCAAGCTGAAGCCCGGAGTCACGGTGGACGACCTCCCCCACCAGCTCCGCATCGCAGGTGACCTGGCGCTCGTGGTGGTGCCCGGCAGGGCGCCTCTTTGCCTGAGGTGTAAGGGCAAGGGCCACATCCGACGGGAGTGCCGAGTGCCGCGCTGTACGCTCTGTCGCCGCTTCGGCCACGACGAGAGCCAGTGCGTCCATACCTACGCCAGCGTCACGGGACCCATGGGGATCGATGATAATTCAGAGCACCTCATGGACGTGGCAGACGCCGAGGAGGCCGCATCGGGTGCCTCGGACGGGGCTTACGTCACGCCGGCATCGGAGGCTGAAGAGAAGCAAGGCAAGGCCGAAGCGGCATTGTGTGCAGACACTACGCGGCACGCTGGGCAGCCTGATACTCCACCGGCCGAGAGGGCTGCAACGGGCGGCGTAGAAGCCAGCGTCGTCGAGGAGTCTGCCGTCGACGCGACCATGCATGACGGAGAGGACTCGGCAAGCTGCCCTGACATCAAAAGGTCTCGCGTGGACGACGTCACGGACCCAAGCGCGGCAAGCCATGAGGAGCCGCCTCCGAAAGCAACACCGCTCAGGCGGCCACGGCTCAACATCAAGCCGAAGGTTCCTGTTGACGACCCAAGGGTGGCCAAACCACCCCCGTGACCAGTTGCGCCGGCAGCTGGTCTTGGGACTCGGGACGGTCCGACGTCAGTTCCACGACGATACGAGTGAGAGGGCCTTCTACCTGAGGTAAGCACCATGCGGTCCCTCTCTTCTTGGAATGGCCTTTAAATTAGACGCGCCCCTACGTGTTGCCACAATTAACGTCCGTGGGCTGGCAGCGAGGCGCCGGCAATATCAGCTCAGTAGATTGTTTTCGGAAAACGAGCTCGATATTGTGGCTGTTCAAGAAACGAAAGTTGAAAGCCAAGAACAGACGGACCGCATGGTGCAACCTTTTCGAACCCTTTTTAATGTATGCGTCGCGCACTCGGCGGGGACGTCGGGGGGTTGTTGTTTGTTTATTCGCCAATCGGTAGGCATTACCGAAACGGCCGTTGTTTCGTGTGCATCCGGGCGCTTTGTCTTGTGCGATTTTTCTTTTTCAAATATTGAATGGCGTGTCCTTTGTGTTTACGCGCCGAATCGGGAGCGCGAACGTAAAATTTTCTTTGAAGGTCTGAGTGCGTACCTTGATAGTAATAAGGTTATCATTTTTCTCGGAGATTTTAATTGTGTTTGCGCGCCAGAGGATCGTGCGAATAGTGTCCGTATTCGAGATCATAGTGCTTTGTTTTTAAATGATATGGTAGCGGAGAACGCGCTGGAGGACGTAGCATGCCTTTCTTCCAAAGGCAGCGTTCATTTCACTCACTTCCAGGGCTTCAGCCATGCCCGACTCGACAGGGCCTATATTTCGCTCGATCTGGTGCCACTGTGTGATCACTATAGTGTCCAACCAGTCTCGTTTAGTGATCATGCGTTGGTAATGTTTACGCTTGGTCACAAAGAAAAAATGCCTAGGTGGAATTGGTCGCTGTGGAAGCTCAACAGTAACCTAATTAAGGACGAATTCTTTAGAGCTAAAGTAGATGAATTATTTAAGAAGTTACACGAGGATGAACTAACATTGTGGGGGGTAAAGTGGGAGCTATTCAAAGAAGAGGTGAAAATTAAAGCCGTTGAAAGAAGTAGCATTTTAAATTACGAGAAAAAGAACAAGGAGAAAGAACTGCGGCGTCAGTTAGAAATCTTTCTAATCGAAGATAGCGCCAAACCCGGCGAGTTTGCGTTAGAAATAAGAGATATCAAAAACCAGCTCGAAGTTATCGACTGTGAAAAGTACAGGGGGGCGGTTGTGCGAGCGCGTTCTGAGAGGCTTTGGTCGAGCGAAAAACCGACGAAGCGCGCGCTTAGCGAGGAAAAAAGGCAAGCCCAGCGCAACGAGATAAAAGAAATACAGTATAAAAATATGATCACCCGCGATAAGAAGACGATCGAGCGAGCTTTTGTGGAGTACTATCGGGATCTTTTTGGGCAAGGAGCACCAATGGGCGATGGTTTCGAAGGCGAATTTTTATCGTTCATGCCTAGGCTGGAGGATCACGTTCGTGAAAGTTTGGAAGCACCGATTAGCGTTCGCGAGTTAGAAGCGGCCATTGACGAGCTAAGCGTAGGGAAGACACCCGGACCGGACGGTCTTGGCGCTCGTTTTTACAAAGAGTTTAAGAAGGAGGCAGCAGAGGCCCTATATGAAGTGCTGAATGAGGCGTACGATAAAAGTATTTTACCGCCGTCGTTTTTGAAATCGCATACGGTTCTCATTCCGAAATCCGATGACACCGTAAAACTCTTGTCAGTATCATCCTACAGACCCATTTGCTTAACGAACGTTGACTACAAAATTTTCATGAAAGTCCTGGCTAGACGACTGCAAAATGTTATTAAAAGTCTCGTCGGGCCGCATCAGACATGCGGTATTAAAGGCCGCACGATTTTTACAAATATCCACGTTGCCAGGAGTGTCCTTGAATGTTGCGATACCTTTGAACGCCGAGTAGCGATGTTACAGCTCGACCTAGAAAAGGCATTTGATCGCGTGTCACATGAGGTTCTTTTTCGGGTTTTAGAGCATGTGAATGTAGGTTCTGTAATTCTAGGTGGTTTAAAAATGGCATACGCCGGGTGTACGACATCGCTAATAGTCAACAAAAATCTAACTGTCTGTGTAAACATTAATTCTTCCGTAAGGCAAGGGTGTCCCCTGTCTCCCTTGCTCTTTGCGATCTATTTGGAGCCTTTTTGTTTGAGAATAATTAACAGTGAAAGCATACGTGGCTTCACGTTACAGTCGTGCGAAGTGAAAGTCCTTTCGTACGCAGACGATGTGGCTGTCTTTTGTGTTGACCGAGAAAGCGTGCGTGAAGCCGTTAGTGTTGCCTCCTCCTTTTGCAAAAATACGGGCAGTGTAATTAATTGGGGTAAATGTGCAGGTTTCTGGCACGGCTGCTGGGACAAAACGCCTCATATCTTTTTGAATGTTCAGTGGACGTCCTTGCCTGTGAAATATCTTGGTGTGCCACTCGAGCACTACAGAGATAGCAGTCAAATGTGGAACGAAGCGACGGAGAGAGTGAGAGAAAAAGCGGAGAATTGGAAGGGTAGGGACTTGTCGATGTTTGCGCGTGCTACAGTATGTAATTTATTTTTAGTAGCAAAAGTGTGGTATATACTCCAAGTTATAGCTATGTCACGCCTTAGCGTACAAAAGTTACACAGAGTTTTTGCTGTCTTCATCTGGGGTTCAGTCTGGGAGCGTTCTGCCCGTACAAATTTGTTTCGCGCTGTTCAAAGTGGTGGCCTGGGATTGTCCCACCTGTTTATTCGGCAGATTGTGTCTAGGTTTATGTTTTTTTACGCGACCAGAATGATGTATTTTTGCGTACTGTGCTGCAGGTGCGGTTACGAAATGCGTTGCCGGAATTTGTTGTTTCGTCCAGTAACCTATTGTGCTCTAGTGTTCAAGGCTTTATGCGTGAAGTTGTTCTTTCATTTCAAATGCTAAAGGTACGTTTTTCTTTAGAATACCTCAGTTCAGTCACTCTGAAAAGACTGTATAAAGATTTAGTGGATGTTATGTTACCAGTGCCCCTCTACAGGTCATTGTACTGCGAGGGCGAGGGGCAGGATGTGCTAAAAAGAGTGAAGAAAATGCCTGTCAAGCCATCCGTGAAGTCTTTTTTCTTTCAATTGCACAGTGGCGTTCTGCCAGTCAAACCTTGGCTGAAGGACAAAGGCATTTTTGTACCGTGGTCTATAAACTGTATTCTATGTAAAAAACCTGAGTCGATTGAACACGTCTTCATAGAATGTTGGGACGCCGTATTCCTCTGGGACGTTCTTCAGCGTACGCTGAAGAAAGACCTTCCTCCAACTGCACATGCCATCCGTTTTTTACCTGTCGAGAACGAGAATGATATCCCTTATGACATGTTTATGCTTCTCGGCCTCCACAGTCTATGGAAGACAAGAATGAGCGTACGCCATGCGGATGTTAATGCGCGCCCCGCAAGAGAAAATTTTATAGAAAGTGTAGCATATATCCGGGAAGTCTATCGAGCAATGTCTGAACCTCCTGATTGGTTGCCAATTCTGAATGAATTAGTGTGTCTGAAAAGATTTTAACGCAATTGTGTTAGCCACAAAGTGGCTGACTTGTTTATTTTTTTTTTTTAACATTCTTCAAGTGTATGTGTGTGCGTGTGTTTTGTGACCAATATATAAACAGGTAATAAAGAAAGAAAAAATAAATCCTCGTTAGTATAGTCGGGGGATCGAAACCCGGGAGACCGGGGTTCGATTCCCCGACGGGGATTATACATATTTTTTACCCTCACGTTTTTTTTTTTTTACTATATTGAAACCTGCATGCTGCGGTAGAGTTCCCGTCCCGTAATTGCCGTCTCTCCTCGTTAGTATAGTGGTCAGCAGGGTTGTAAAAGTTACTTCAAAAACGTACTCAAGATACAGTTACAGTTACTCATACGAAAAGGCACTTAGATACGTACCTAGGTACTAGCTTAAAAATGTACCTAGGCACAGGTGCAGTTACTTTAAAGATACTTTATTTATTTTCCCCAAATTCGTCAGAATATATTGGAAGTAAAGCTCTTTATACTAAGGATGCACACAAAAACGAGTTCGATAAATATGCTTTATTGGTGTCAATGTGAGAAATAAGGAAAACCGCATTGACATGAGCATTCTAGGACACGTTATCTTTTTCGGTTTCGGTTTGAGATGAAGGAAGCAGGTCGCTACTTTCCCCAAACGGAGTTCCGAAGCGAATCGATAAATTGGTGTCGCTAGAACGGCATCGCTAATCCACCGTTCGCTCAAACAAACACAGCCATTCGCTAAAGTGTCGTTCGATGAAACATTATGGGCGGGGCTTCGTTCGCTAAAACGTCGTTCGATCAAGTTAAAGGGGCCCTGCAATCATATTTAAGCGTCTACCTTTTTTGCGGCTTCCACGTCTCTTGGGGTTCGGGCAAGCCAGCGGGCGCGGAGAGAGTAACTAAAAATTAGTGCGTCATATTTTAACCGGACGACGCGGAAACCTCCTCTACCGACGAGGGCGACCCGTGGTACCGAAAGCGCGCGATATGTGGCGTCTTTGGTCCTGGGCTTACTACTGGTCAGAGCCGCTAAAAGCTTCTTTTTAGTCGAAATACAAAATATAAGTGGCGCGAACCGATTCAATTATTTATAAAAGTAGTTTTTGTTCAGTATTTTAGATCAGAAAAGAAACAAATGCAGTTTATAAAGTACGAAAACAAGAAATGACCCGCCGACATACCCGCAACCAAGCGGTGGAAAAGGCGGCGCATACTAGAAAGGAGTAGTGGGATCAGGCGCCGACACGGAAAGGTCCCGGATGTACGCAGCGGCGCTGCGGTCGTTAGGACAGGAGGATCCGACCGGCTCCGAGCGTTCCGAAGGCCTTCGGCGAGAAGCTTTGTCTTGCGGTTTAGCCGTTTCGCAGTATGGCAGCGCGAAGTGGCTCCCATTCTGAACTGATCTTTACCCCGTGTTTGCTGTTGTTTGTGGCCAATGAAGTGTCATGCCGAATTAGTGTTTAATCGCGCAGCAAATGCAATGAGAGCCGCTCTGGCTGCCCACTGCATACAGCCTATCCAGAACATGCTTTAGAGGCGCCCTCTCGCGCCATCGCCACGGAGTGCGGCAGCCGTGAGCGGTCGCTGAGCTCACTACCCCTCCTCTAGTTCACGGCCACGCAAGCAACCAAGGACGTCATGAAGGAGGTTACTTTTTGCTTGTTTTTGATACCGAACGCTATAAGGGAGTCATGGTGCGATCGCGTTTGAAACGGTTATTGCTTGACGAGATACCAACGAAACGAGCTTTGGGACTGGAAAAGAAGTACGCGCGTGAGAATGAAATGAGCGAAATCTTGTATCAAGGAGTTCTGTCTGTGATAGAAAAACCATGGAACGCGCGTTGTTCGAATATTATCAGGAGCTTTTCAGTTATCGCGCGCCAAGTTGACGGAGTTTGAAAGGCGTTACCTGCCGTTAATGACGAGGTTAGACGATGACCTTAGAGAAAAACTAGAACAGCCAATACTCTTGTGCGAAGTTGAAAAAGAGAGCAATTTCAACCCGGAAAAACGCCTGGATCGGATGGTCCGAGAACGGAATTTTATAAATCCTGCAAAGATCAAATTGCACCTTTATTGCTTCGTGTGTTTAGCGAAGCGTACCGCCTTAAAGCTTTGCCTCCTTCTTTTCTATGCACCTTTAGCAAGCAGTATTTATATATACATTATTTACATATTAAGTACAGATCGCTGATACAAACATTGTTGGATGATACCAACATTGTTGGTTAGCAGAACTGTAGGACCTGCTACGTCGGCGGGCTCGCGAGCTTTTTCTCCCTGCCGTCCTCTTCTTTCTTGCCGTTGAAGAGCTGGCGCGATGACCGCTGCACTACCCCCCTTCTAGTCGATTTGACGATTTAAGGTAGAAAAAATGAACTTTGCGGTGCGTTGGTTTGAACACTTAAGTCTCTGGGGACTCCTGACGTGACGGTTGGATATGCGCGGGCTTAAGCCTGTCTATTGATACATTGTCTGTTTTCCCGTTTAACAGTATTTGGAAGTATTTCGGTGTTCTCTTCAAAACCGGAAATGGACCATCGTAGGGTGCTTGGAGGCAGTGGCGTAGAGTGTCCTTTCTGACGAAAACGTGTTTAGTTGTTGACAGTTCGCGGCTGACAAAAACAGGGCGTGTCGATGACGGCCTTGTAGGTGAGGGGCGAAGTTGTGACATGGCGTCCCTGAGACGGTGAACGTAGTCGGATGGATCGGGGGTGACTAGTATGTCAGGCGGGATGAAATATTCCTGTGGTAAGCGAAGCGTCGTTCCGTAGACAAGTTCGGCGGCTGAGCATGAAAGTTGGTCTCTGAAGACCGTTCGAAGACCCAAAACCACTAGAGGTAGCGATTCGGTCCAGTGGGTGTGAGCCTCTCGTGCGATGAGTGCGGTCTTCAGCTGAAGATTAAATCTCTCAATCATTCCGTTGGCTTCGGGGTGGTAAGCTGTGGTTCTCAGACTGCTGATAGCGAGGAGAGAAGTGAATTTCTTGAAGAGCGCAGATTTGAATTGTCTGCCTCTATCCGTGGTGACAATTGCTGGAACACCGAATCGCGAAATCCACACGTGTAGAAATGATTGTGCGACTGTCTGAGCCGTGATGTCAGAAATTGGAAGCGCCTCAGGCCATCTCGTGAACCGATCAATGACCGTGAGAATAGATCTGCAGCCTTGTGATTCCGGCATGGGCCCGACGATGTCTAGATGTACATTTTCAAAGCGAGCTTCAGGAAGTTAGAAAGAGCCTGTGGGTCTTTGTGTGTGGCGCTGAATCTTCGCTCTTTACATGCCAGGCAATTTTTGGCCCAGCTTCTCACATCGATGTTTATGTTTGGCCAGACATATTGAGAGGTTATGAGCTTCTGTGTTGCTCGTATGCCTGGATGGGATTACCCGTGTAGAGAGTCAAAAAGTTGCCGCCTTAACGAGAAGGGAACGAATGGGCGGGGAGAGCCGGCAGAGATGTCGCAAGTCAGGGTCTTTTCTAGCCCAGGGAGACTGATGTCTTTGAGATGTGGTGCTCCCGGTGCAGTTTGAAGTCTATGAAGTTCTGAGTCCATATGCTGGGCATGGCTATGCTTGGTCGAGACAGTGTGTCCGCGACTACATTCTCCGTGCCCTTTATGTGTCGTATATCAGTTGTGAATTCCGAGATAAAAGACATTTGGCGTAGTTCTCTTGGAGAATGATGTCCGCTGTCTGGCGTGGGTGATTGTATGGCACCCGCCAGAGGTTTATGATCAGTGAGGATGTGAAATGATCGAACTTCCAAAAAGTGTCGAAAGTGGCGGATTGCCGAATAGACGGCGAGGAGCTCCCGACCGAAAGTGCTATAGCGTCGCTCGGTACTTGTAAGTTTGCGCGAAAAGAATGAAATCGGTTGCCATTCGCCGATAACAAACTGCTGGAGGACAGCGCCTACTGCGATATCTGAGGCATCAGTAAGCAGGTATGTCTGTGCGTCAGCTTTTGGATGTCGAAGCAAGGTGGCACGCGCGATGTGTGTCTTGATGCTGGTGAATGCCTGTTTAGCCGCCTCAGTCCATTTAGGAAGGCCTGTTTTCGAAGGTGGAAGAATATCTTGAAGAGGCTGAAGCAATGTAGCACAGTGAGGAACAAAGCGTCGGATAATAATTAACTAAGCCTAGAAAAGCTCTAAAAGCGCGCGCAGACTGAGGTTGCGGATACTCTCGTATGACGTCCTCTTTGCTGGGAAGTGGTCTTGGGCCATGACGGTCAATTTGATGGCCCAGTAAAGAGACGCTCGTTGCACCGAAATGACATTTGGAAGTATTAATCATGAGGCCATTTTCGTCGAGTCGTTGGAAGAGGCTGCGAAGGTGGCGCTTGTGTTCGTCTTCGGAACTGCTCGCAACAAGGATGTCGTCTAGATAGGCGTACACAAAAGCTGATCCTCGGAGGACCTGATCTAAAAATCTTTGAAAAGTCTGGGCAGCATTGCGTAGTCCAAAAGGCATCCGAAGGAATTCAAAGAGTCCGAATGGTGTGGTGATTGCCGTTTTTGAGATATCTTCGGGTGCGACCGGTATCTGATGGTACGCGCGAACAAGATCTACTTTGGAAAATATGAATGCACCATCGAGAATTGACGCAGCATCGTGGATGTGGGGAACCGGATAGCTATCAGAGGTAGTCGTTTGATTGAGGGCGCGATAATCCCCCGCAGGGGCGCCAGTCGCCAGGTGTTGATTTTGGAACCATATGTAGCGGTGAAGCCCACGAGCTGGAGGAGGGACGTATTATGCCCAATTCGAGCATATGGTCGAACGCTTGCTTGGCGGTCCGGTATTTTTCTGGAGGAAGCTTTCGGGGTCGGGAATAAACGGGGTGTCCTGTCGTCTCGATGTGATGTTGGACGTTGTGTTTGACTTGACTTGTGAAAGTACAAGGACGTACCAGGGAAGGGAACTCTTGCATAATATCAATGTAGAGAGAATCTGTCGGGACGAGCAGTGTAGCCAGTCCAATTGATTGCAGCTTCATGCGGGTCCTTGATACCTAAAGGAGCGTAGTGGCATCAATGAGACGACGGTTGCGGATGTCCACAAGGAGGTTGTAGAGTTGTAGAAAATCTGCTCCGAGGATTGGATGTTGGATGTCTGCGATAGTGAAGATCCAGCGCAAAACTCGACGCAATCCTAGGTTGATCGTGAGAGTGCGGACTCCGTAGGTGGGAATGACAGTGCCGTTAGCTGCCTTAAGTTGCGAGGGTTGCTGATTACGACGATCTTGAGCTGTTGGAGGCAATACTGACACCTCGGCGCCGGTGTCAACTAGGAAACGAAGTTTTGTGTCCTTATCTGGGAAAAAAAACAAGCAAGGACGACGTTGCAACCGGCCAGACGTACTCGTCGTCGCTAGTAGCTGGCGTTGCTGTTTCCCGGCGCCGTACAAGTGCATTTCCGGGCGCGGGAGCCGAATGTACGATGATACCAACATTGTTGGTTAGCAGGACTGTAGGACCTGCTACGTCGCCGGGCTGGCGAGTTACGTCGACGTTGTGATGGCGATCGTGAAGGGCGAAGAGCAGCCATCGTTTCTGTCAACTGATCCATGTGTCGCTCCATGGCGGTGCAGAACTCTGAGGGCTGTTGTGGAGATCGAGTTGTTTCGTAAACTTCTGGACGGCGTGTCGTTGATACGTCGACAATGCGATCCGCCACCTTCAATTCAATTCATTTTATTTACTCCCATAACACAAAATTGGCGATGGAGGCAGGAGAAAAAGCTGCAGAATTGCAGCTTGACGAAGTCCCTGCTCCCTACAGGCAGATCGGTCAGCGGGATATAATTACATCATTTGAAACAAAAACAACAACAAAAAAAAACATTTATGCACCACACTGAGAAGTATGTTATGAGGAGGATAATATTTCACGCAATCTATTCTTATTTAAATTTTCAATAGAGACACCTTGTTCTTTGAAAAAATTCAATACTGTTGGAAGTGTGTGCTGAATCATCTGAAGCCCGTAATTAGTTCTTGGACGTGGTACTCTCAAGGTTCCCGCGCTGCGCAAATTGTATGCAATATTTTTGTTAGTTAATTTGGAAATTTGCTGTAATGGATGATTAGGAAATTTAAGTGATGCTATATACATAGTTGCTAGCTTATATTTAAAATATTCTTTGATTTTCATTACTTTATGTTTACAGAAAAGACGTTCAGTATGTGCGCAATACGACTCATTAGTTACGATGCGAATTGCCTTTTTCTGCAGCAAAAACAATTTATTAACGTTCGTACTTGTCGTAGTTCCCAAACTAGATGACAGTATGATATACGAGGATTGAATAATGCATTGTAAAGTCAGAGTTTTACACGAGCTGGTAATATATAGCGATGCTTATATAGAATACCTATGATGCTCGAAAGTTTGAGAGTAAGATTTTGAACATGCGAGTCCCATAACATATGTTCGTGAAAAATTACGCCTAATGTTTTAACAGTAGTTACAAACTTAACCTCCGAGGAATTCATCATTAATTTTGTCGTGGCCTTACACACTGTACCTTTCGGTTTGAAGATAATTGCATTTGTTTTACTTTCATTAATTTTTAGAGAATAGGAAACAGTCCACCAACTAAGTCTTTCAAGGCATATATTTGCATCGGTAATTAAACTATCAACGTCTTTTCCTGAAAAAAATATACTGGTATCATCTGCATAAATGACAAATGAGGCCTTACTTGTGCTAGTAACTATATCATTTATAAATAGGTTAAACAACAATGGCCCCGAGGCACTACCTTGAGGTACTCCTGTCCGAACTGCTTTCAGCATTGAAGAATATCCGTTTATTTCAACAGTTTGATGCCGGAAACTCAAGTAGCTTTCTATAAGAGCCAGGGACTGCCGTCGAATTCCATAAGAATATAATTTTTCAAACAGAACTTTATGACTTAGCCGGTCAAATTCTTTAGAAAAATCAATAAATATTCCTAAAGTTAGACACTTGTTTTCAAAATTGTTTAAGATAATTTCTTTTCGCTGTAAAAGAGCCAGTTCAGTAGAACGACCTCTCCGAAAACCATAATGAGAATCTGTAAGTAGCATATTTTTTTCACAAAAATTATTAAGCCTAACATGAATAACTTTCTCCAAACCCTTGGAAAAAACAGGTAATATTGAGATAGGTCTGTAGTTGGACATATTATTTTTGTCTCCGGACTTGTATAAGACAGATACCTTAGCTATCTGCATACCTTTAGGAAAAACACCAGTCGAGAGCGACAAATTAAAGATATGTGTAAGACAGGGTGAGATAATGTCAAGCACGTATTTTATTGGCTGCACCTGCATTCCATTAAAATCGGTACATTTACTGTTTTTGAGGTTCAAAAATGTCGAGCTTACCTCGCTCTCGTCGGTAGGAAACAAAAAACAGTTTTGCGAAATTCCTGGAGTTAAACACGGGGAGCCGCTTGTTTGCGCAGGGGAGAACAAATTTGTGAAATAATCATTAAATTTATTTGCCAGT